>JASANF010012717.1:0-14956 GCA_030248245.1 Trissonchulus sp. WLG1_4 | reverse complement strand
TTTAAAAATACTGAAAAGGTTGGTAAGCGCGTCCGAGAGTGCACTAGCAGCCTGGCACGCTAGTTGCTATGATTCTTGGCAGTCGACTGTTGAGTTTTTAGCTGCCCGCTGGCACACATGTGCTGCTGAGGAAATCTGAGGTGGGGAGCCGTCGACCTGGGGGTGCGGAGCAATTTTCCCGACCGTTTTTGGTTCTTGAGCCACCAATTATGCTTCGTGAGCCGCCGATTTTTGCTTTGTGAGCTACCTTCAAAACATTCTGGGGGAAGCGGACCTGTTTTGGGGGGTGAGCGAGGTCGGGCTGGGGGAGCAATACCCCCCACGCCCATGTATGCCTGCTGGCCATAGGGGCGCCAATTGCTATCATAGCCTACAGCGGATTCTGGCAGGAAACGTCCCTAGAACATTTTGTTCAATACAAGACTGGTTTTTGGTCTGACCGACATGGTACAAAAAATATGATTTATTATTTACCTGGTATATCCTTTGTCTTAAATTCGCAATCTTGTAAGATATCCTCCAGCTGCAGCATTTTGCGGGCTGTGAGTCCGACTGTATATTATATTCTTTGAAACCAACTGATATAAAATTGCAAATATAGTATATACATATATCACGTTTTTTGCAACCCTGTTTTCGATGAATTAAAAGTATAAACACGGCTTTTAAGCTGGCGTGGCTGCTAAATTTGCTTATCTGCATTAGCTGTAGGCTATCATGTCTGTTTACGTGTATATATATTTTACATATGCATATATAGGCACATTAATTGTATGTTATGTACGTATATACATGACTGCATAGTACTCTCCTATGTATGTATTATATTTCTGTGCAGTGTGTACTGTGTATGCTCGCTGTTGACGCATATCTATATACCTATTCCAGTGATGGGCTACACTTCGAAATAGGGGGATATTTGGCCAGGTTGGCAGCGGCTATATATAGGTCATGTGAGACCGTGTTTTCGTCAACGGATAGGTGCACATTTTTTACGAATTTGTAAAAAATGGGCGGATTTGCTTTATTTTTTGCTTGTGACTTGGTGTATATAGTATATACGTGTATATAGTGGTGCGGGAAAAAAAACCCTAGTACTTCCTGGCCGAACCTTACGACATAGGACATTTTTGAGCATGTTGTGTTGGTGGAAAGCGCATCCCAAACTGACTTACCACCAGGGTTTTTTTTTCAAAATCGGCACTGTGTAAATGATGTGTAAATTAAAAATTTGCTGTGTAAATTAAGGGTCTGTTGTGTAAATTTTTAAAAGTGTGTATTTTAGTATTTCGCCAGTCATATTTCGCTTCTGAGACTCGAACTATATACATACGAAAATAAAAAATATGATATATATATAGAATTGAAAATTTTAGCGTTTTTGTCAGCTGTTCAAGTAGCCGACACGTCAGGACAAGCCTTCCTAAAATTTCGAAAAATCTGCGACAAGCCCTCACCCCAAGCCGAGACCCCGTGTTCACGCAGATAGAGAGGTTGTTTTATCAGCCAGATCCTACACACTTTTTTCAAATCTGGGTGTAAGTGTAAAACCTTTTAAAGTAGTTTGAAGTATTACAAGAAATCGCACAGACAAGCTCAGCATGGCTGATTTTTCAATGTCAACTTTCAAGTGCATAAAAACGAATGCTAAAATAAGCCGTTTAAGAGCAGAAACTGAAGATTTTTTGTTTTTGGGTAAAAATTAGACTTAATTTTGTTAACACAAAGAGGTTACAGGCTGCAATCACCACTTCGCGAACTTTTGTAAATTTTACAACCAAAATAGGCCGTTTAATCAACTTCTGGGGAAAAATGGGGCTGTGTAAATCAGTGTGTATTTTTTGCTGTGTAAATTAGGCGGCCGCTGTGTAAATACACCCTATTTTACACAAAAAAACCATGCTTACCACACCAATTTTTGTACAGTTCTGAGGCCTGTAGCATTTTTTATGAAATTTCAAAATTTTGCATGTTTGAAAAATTCCAAAGTGACAAAATTTTCCAAATTTTTGACTTGTCATAATTTTTCACAAAAACACTTTTGGCCGACGCCGTTTGCATTTTTCAGTTACCTTTCCTCTATACTTCTAAAGCTCAAAAACAATGAAAATGTTGTGGTTTATATACCTGTGACAGTTCAATGTTTGTGCGGGGAAAAAAACCTATTGCGGGGAAAATTTTGTTTGGCACTATTTTTTGCTAAACTCACCCATTGTTGCTACAAAAGTGGATTCATCTGGGCTAACAACATGCGTAGGCTTCATTAAAACCGTTTATTTGGCCGAAAAACGTCGTTTTTTGTCGTTTTGGCCCATACCCCGACACCCCTTATGAAACCTGTTTTGGTGATGTTTCGCCAAAATTTGCAATTTTTTGGTGTTAGCTGCTGCTTACCACTTAAATCCAAAAATGGTAGATGCGGGCGGTGTTTGTCCACCGTTTCTAACGTACTAAGCGCAAAAATCTGTTTTTAATGCTTTTAAATAGTGAAAAAATGCATATTTGGGCAGAAGTCATTTCCGCCAAAAAGGGTCGATTTTTGAAGAATTATAGTGAGTCACATAATCGTCAGAGAAACGGTTTTTTAAAAAGTCCATACTGCAGCATAAGAGTTGTAGATTACGATGAAATTGAGTTTATACTCACTGCTAATACAACAACCGAAAAAAGTGATATATATATCGGGTTTTTCCCGGCATTAGGGTTTTTTCCCCGCATAGGGTTTTTTCCGGAGGTTTCGAGGCTTATTACTCAGAAACGTGAGTAGTTAGAATCCATTTTATTAGTGCAACAGTTAGGCGAAAGATGGCCGTTGTAACAGACGCGAGCATTAATAGTTCCGACCAGGGTTTATTTTTTCATTTTTTTCTTGGTGGCCAGCTGGCCACTAGACCCAATATTTTAGTGGCCAATGCAAAAATTTAGTGGCCAATTTAAAAGATGCGTTCACAATTTATATACTCAGTTAAAAAACACTGAAAATTACCTAACCGAGAGGCCTTTCAGCTTCCAGAAGCAAGCAAATTTGGAAAGTTTACGAAGTTTTTTGACATTATCAAAAACATTACAAAAGATTTGGGGACAAATATACTATGTAATAGGATATAAACTATCCTAAGCAAAATGATAAATATAATAATCCACATTTGAATATACCAAACGAAAGCTTATATTACCCTTATCATTATTATTACAGTACCTAAGCTAAACTCTTTTTATGGAAATAAAACTATTTTTTGGAGTCAGTCCATAGTGTTAAATAATACAAACAAAATATTTTAAACCGATTTTAACTTACCATTGTCGTAAACCCCGTGGTGTAGTGGTTAGCATTGAGGCGTATCACCCCTCTGGTCGCTGGTTCGAGTCCAGCCGGGGTCGTTTTCTTCAAATTTTTAACTTAGGATTTTTTGAGCAAAATGTATTCTACGAAAGTGTTCTCATTTCATTATTAAATATTGAGATGCAATCATATATATACTTGCGTATATACCGCGTACTAACCATTTGTCTGGCCAAAAAGTACCAATTTCTACAATTTTAGCCTAGATTTAAGGTAGCGCTCAGCAACAAAACTCATATTTGGCGCTCAGCTCATGCAATAAATAGCAATACCACTTTAATTGTATATCAAAGAGACATCAAAAAATCCTATTTACAATACAGTTCAGCACTTTAATGAGAATGTGTCAAATTTTATGACCATGTCGAATTTCCTATTCACACTAATTTTGTTTTTGACCTAGCTCAGCTAAACTTCAACCGATTTTGATGATCTTGGTATCCATAAAAAGATCTCTCAAAAATCTAGACGTGATTGATCTTCGATTTTTCATTTTTATTTTTGATTTCGCGAAAAATCGATTTTTCAAAAATCAGTCGTGTTTGAGCGACTGCAAAAAGTGCTGCGGGCCAAAATTTGAAAATCGAAAAACTTTCACGTCTGCATTTATATTCTTTCTTTCATTGTGCAAATTGTCAACTCAATCGCAAACGGCAGCTGGGACCCAGGTCCAAAAAAAGTAGTCGATTTCGCTATGCAAAAATGTAAGGTTTGCCCACACGTTTCACTTTTTCAAAAATTAGACCTTTCCTAGGACTGCATATTTCCGTTGAAAAAGTTACAAAAAGCCATACTCAATTTTTTAAGAAATTAAATCAAAAATTTGACATTTTCGAAGATTTATCAGCTTTGTAGGTTTGTCATTTTGGATTTGCTGTTTTCACGGCTAAATAACTCAGCAAAGCTTCAACGTATTCTTATGTTTAATACATCAATTTAAAGCTAAGAAACCGCATATTTCAATGATATGAGTAATCATTTTATATGGAAACAAAAAATTTTTTGCTACGGCTACAAAATTGTCCAAAAAATTAAAAAAAAAATTTTTATCACAATATGCACATCAAATGAAAGCTATTTTCATTTTGAACAACTTTCCTTCAAGACATTATGGTCAAAAATGTCGCTGAAAAAAATTAAACGCCAAAGTCGGTTCCCCTGAGCGCCACCTTAAGAAAAAATCTGTACTTTAATTCAAGAGATCCCTTTTTCTCCCCTGTGACCGAATTTTGGGAGAAGTATTCCCACATCTCTGCCAACTATTACTTTGATGCTTTTTTATACTTGTCATATTTTTGGTGATCTGTGTGCTTTACGTACATGTACATCCCTAAGATACCCGACGCACTAAACTTGTATGAATAAATAACTTTGCATCACTTTATTAATTCTTATCAACGCATCAAAGATTATGTACTAAAGTGTTGTGCGCAGCCAATCTACACGATGACTGGCCGCCTATCTGTGTACGAAACTGCAACAGGTAGATGAAAAAGGCTAGAACACAGGCAGCAGCAATAAGTGGGGTCGAACCCTTGAACAATGATTATATACTATGGAACTAGCGCCTTTGACCACTCGGCCACTCTGCTTTACTGTAGTTTGCGTCTGACTATGAAGAACGAAACGTTAAGAAAATGCGAAGAAAACTGGATAAAGGATGCTAAGGAAATATAGTGCTTTTCATGTAGTGCTATATTAACATGATATCTCACGATCTCTACAAAACTGATGGTGACCATAATTTCATTTAGAATTGTGAAAAAGCCTGTCTTGAAAAACAAGCGGTGAGTTAGTTCTCTTTACGTGATAATCATATGCGCACAACAGCATGTAGCTGCTACTAGAGTTCGCAACGGGTCGAGATTTTTTGACCCGACCCGACCCGACCCGACATAGATTCCAACCCGACCCGACCCGACCCGACCCGAACCAACCCGACTTTTGGTCAAGCTGCTATACAAACTCTGAAATACAAAACTTTCTTGTCAATTTTCTGTTGTTAGTTTTTCGTGATATGTAGGCAATACGCTCAGCGAATCTGCAGTCTAGTACTAGTCATTGTGCTAGAGTCCATTAGCTCGAGAAAACCGTCAAAATGGCAAAATTTAACGTCAAATCTAGGATTTATACCCAAATTTTTGACCCGAACTGACCCGCTCAACCCGCGGGTCGTGAAATCTCAACCCGACCCGACCCGTGAAGGCCCAACCCGACCCGACCCGACCCGACCCGACCCGCTTGCGAACTCTAGCTGCTACTATTACACTGCGCAGAGTCGCTTTCAAAACCATAGTTTTTTTTCTAGAAGGAACAAAACAATAAGTTTTAATTTAATCCGCTAAATCCAGTTTCGGATGCCGTCATTATTAAGCGCGGCTTCAACCGCGCGACTGGTCATTTTTATGCATACATACCTGCTCTCATTTTGTTGACCACCGTTTCACGGAGATATTTTGCGAATATCACAGTATAACATTGAAGTACCTAGCCAGCTGAAAATAGCAATGTCCGACTGTTGTCACCTGTATTAGAGAATCACCCATGAGACAGTTGATCGATACCACAGTGACGTATTACAATGCAGGTGCCGTCTAAGTCCATCGATACTGAATGATGCATGCATTGTAATTGTAAATGAGAGTAATAAAGCCCATTTGCCACAATGCAATATGATATTGTGTGAAACATCGCATATAAAGCCTATTTCACACGATGCAATTTTTCGTGCAACATCGCATGCCACATTGCATGCGATGTAGCATGTGATATTGCATTCGATGTTGCATGCGATGTTTCATGTAACATTGCATCGTGTGAAACGGGCTTAAAGGCCTATTCACACGAGGGCGCATTTTGCTCTATGGCGTACGCCATGGCGCATGAGCGGGCGCACAATCACACTTGCCTAAGTGCATTGTGTGAACTAATGCAGCAGACAGTGTGAAAATAGAATGCGCCCGCTCGTGCGCCCGCTCATGCGCCCTCTTATGCGCCCTCGTGTGAATAGGCCATTAAGCGTCTATGTACCTTGGGAGCTGTGATGTAGTGGTTAGCGTGCATTTTATCGATCTGTATTGGCGCGGGCTCGAAGCCTATCTGTTTTTTAATTTGGCATCTGTTAATCGAAACATATGGATGGTTTCTCAGAAGTTAGACCTCAGTGTCAACTGTGTCAAGTCAGTGCCACAATAATAAGATGTCTGTCATATTGTCTATGCTCATGTTGAGGGCATTTTCGTCGGTGGGGCGCATTTGGACCATCAGGACTATGTAGGACATGATGCCAAGTACGGCCTGAAATATAGACTGACAGCTTGAGTTAAGCTTGGTTCATACTTATCCGTGTTTCCGTAAGCATATATGTAAGAGAGAGGAATGGGGAAGGTACCGGAGTTTGGGGTTCTGGGAGAGTCCCGAAAATTTGAGCGACGGCGAGTATAAAATGTGGAGTATTTTCGAAACTGTTGCAAAATTGAGCCCGTTTTTGGTCGATCAGCGGAAAGGATCCTCAAAAGTTGGCTAGAGTATTTATGTAAGCCAGTATGCGTTTATGTACATATATATATATATATATATATATATATATATATATATATATATATATATATATATATATATACATATATATATATAATATAAAAAAAAATAAATATATATATATATAAAAAAAAAAAAAAAAAAAAAAAATAAAAAAAGAAAAAAAAAAAAAAAAAAAAAAAAAAAAAAAAAAAAAAAAAAAAAAAAAAAAAAAAAAAAAAAAAAAAAAAAGAAAAAAAAAAAAAAAAAAAAAAAAAAAAAAAAAAAAAAGAAAACATGTATATATATATATATATATATACATATGTATGTATGTATGTATGTATGTATATATATACAGTTTCTTTGTAACTGTTGCACACTCGCTTTCTGACCTACTTCACTTAAGGTGGTAGTTACGTTTTCGAAGTTTTTGCAGTAATTCAAAAATTACTTGATCGAACGTAATTAAACTTAACACAGACATTGGAATGTAGACAACATTATTTGAGCTTAGTTTGAAATTGATTCTTATTTTTACGGCTATATGGCTCAAAAACAAGATTTTTCGTGTATTTTTCGAAAACTTGAGAAATTGTATGTAAATTTTTGTGGCTCCTACGCTACTCAGAAACACCATTCAAAAAAGGTCTAACCCGTTTTATTTTAAGAACATTTTTAGCTAAAATACGACATATTTCAACAAGTCGTTATAGGCGATCGGTGACTTTGAAGTTTTTTTATTAAACAAATTGGAGAACCAAAATTTTTTAGTTTTACAGGTAGAGGTAACCCCCCTTGAGTAAAGTAAATCAGTATCTAATAAAGTCGAATTGCGCGTGAGACCCCTTCACTGCAATATACTCGGGCTAGTCAAACTGAAAAGTCCCCCACTAGCAGAGTCAACTAATGCAAAAAGCCTAAAACTCTGGTTGGAGGACCTGATGAAATTCCAAATATACTTTATATAACGTTTACTGTTGAATTGGCTGTTCCGTTATTCTTTAATTGATTGACTTTGCTTATCATTCACGGATTCTCCCCACGGACTGGAAAAACTCATTTATATTTATAAAGGACAGGGTCAGCCCAGGATACTGATAATTACAGGGACGTATCTCGCTGCTGCGCTGGATGTCGTCCGGTGAACAATTTATTAAACAGATCTATCCTTAATCACTGTCTTAATAACAAAATGTTTGCATTTGCCTGACATGGTTTTTGCCAGGTCGCTTAACTATCTCTAATCTTATTTCTACTGTAAATGAATGGATTAGTTGTGTTGATGCTCGGGAAAAATAGATACTATTTTCGATATAAAAAAAGCGTTTAATTCAGTTTTCCAAAAAAGCTTTTGGTTAAACTTAAAGCTTTGGGTATCTCTGATAAATTCACAGCTTGTTAAATTGAAAGATTGTTTTTCATCGTGGAAGTGAGTGAGGATAGTGAGGTTAGATAGTAGGGTTCCATACGGGTCTGTTCCTGTCTTTACTTTGTGTCTGATGTAGGTATACTATTAATGATCTTTCATGTTTTTATTTCAAAGATCTAGGTGTTTGCATGACACGTTCTTTTAAATTTTCTCAGAAAATCTGTAATATTATCAGTGGGGCCAACCAAGTTTCATACCTTCTGTTTAACTAACTTCGAATCTAATTTTGTGTATATTAAGATATGCTGATTTCCGCTTCGACTATGTAAAGCCTATGCTATTCCTATACTCGAATATGCGTCTGTTGTTTCGCTGATTTTAGAAAAGCTTTAGATCCAGTTAAAGTAATTTTAAGAATTCTTGATCGTTTACAGATAAATAATATCAAGAGTACATAATAGGAAGAGTATGACACTCGTCCTATTATGCCTACGGGCGTGCGTCCAATGCGCAGCGCGAAATAGCCCGTTTATGTACGGTTTTGAGGGGGGGTACCCCCCCTCAACTGAAGACCCCGTACTCAACTGAGGGGGGGGGTACCCCCTACTCAGTTCGATACCCTGTGCTCAATTGAGCGGGGGTACCCCCCCTCAACTCAGTACCCCGTCTTCAGTTGAGGGGGGGGGGTACCCCCCTTCATTTCAAGACACTGACAAAGACATTCGTTGATGTGCTGAACTGAGGGGGGGGGCTACCCCCCTCTCAACTGAAGACGGGGTACTGAACTGAGGGGGGGGGGTAGCGCAAAGACTTTGTCAGTGTCTTGAAATGAGTGGGGGTACCCCCCCTCAACTGAAGACGGGGTACTGAGTTGAGGGTGGGTACCCCCCCCCCTCAGTTGAGCACGGGGTATCGAACTGAGTAGGGGGTACCCCATCTCAGTTGAGTACGGGGTCTTCAGTTGAGGGGGGGTACCCCCCCTGAAAACCGTACATTATGTGGGCTATTTCGCGCTGCGCATTGGACGCACGCCCGTAGGCATAATAGGAAGAGTGTCATACTCTTCCTATTATGTACTCTTGATAATATACAAGGTATTATACGTTCTTTGCAAATTTTTTCGAAGTAAACATTACTGGTAGGGTTAGTCCCACGTCACTCCGTTTATGTGTGATAAACCGTTACTACTCTATGGGGCATGGGCCTATTCCTTTACCGGATTAAAGGGTTAATTATAATCGGACTAAACGGTTTAAAAATTGAGCTTAAAAATGCCATTCCAAAACCTCCGAATTAAATGGACTTAACTGTTTGCGCGGTGCTTTTTAATCGGACTAAACGGACTTAACTATGCACGCTAATGTTAAGCGTGCATGTTAAGTCCGTTTATTCCAGTGGTAGTTTTCGAATGGGGTCAGACCAGAGATGCACGGGGTGAATCGGCGAGGGGGGGTGCCCGACCCCTGGCGGAAGGGGGGGTGGTCCCTAGTTCTGGCCATTTTTCGGCGACAGCCGAAAATTTTTCAGAATTTTTCGATTTTCAACTCATTTTTGGGGTACTTTTTTCGCCGCAGGCGAAAATTTTTTGCAATTTTTCAACTTTTTACGCATTTTTGGGGCACTTTCTTGGCGATCAGAGGGGGGTGGGAGGTTGAGGGGGGGTGCGGGATGTCTGAGAGGGGGGGGGGGTGGAAACCCCCCCTATCCCCCTATGTGCATCTATGGGTCAGAAGCTGACTTATTTTAACTCGTTTAGTCCGTTTAGTCCGATTTGTCATTCCAAGACCTCAGACTAAAATAAGTCCAGTCCGTTTAATCTGGTAAAGGAATAGGCCCTATGTTAAATAATTCAACATAGATTTAAACTAAACTAAAGAGAAAACTAACTTGGCACATATAAGCTCGTGAAACGGGAAACATTTTTGCCACTGTAAATCTGTTGCCGTATCGACTGACAAAATCAGCCAAAGAATCTCTCATGGTGAAGGTGGTAATCCAGTCTTCCTGTGGGTACTTGAGAATTTCCACTTCGGCAATATCTGACGCCAGTTTGTCTATCTCCTCATTTAGCAGCGTTGCCGGCATTAGTAGACTCATGAACATTCCCAGACATCCCATGAGAAACACGGTGTTTACGCTCACCAGACTAGCTGGTGCTATCAGCGTTTGAAACACCTGTTGTGCCAGTATGCACAGTAAGGATACGGTGACGACGAAGCTTCCGAAGGTCCAAGCCGAATCTAAACGACCGAGGGCTAAAAGTAGAAAATTTAGGTTAAAGTTTGTCTGGTTTAAAGTGTTTATTATTTGATTATGTACTTTGTTTTAGTATGATCTTAGGTTCATTCGATTTAGATAACATTTCAGGAACTTTTGTTAAGCATGTAGGTATTGAGTAATGGAGTTCATTTAATCCAGTTACTTAATATAACTAGTTTAATATATAATTCTGTATATATTGAGTTATTAACGTTAATCTAGTTCAGACTTCAGGTAATCTAACGTTTGCTACCTTGCTCTGTGCTCTAGTTACTAATGGCCAACTAATGTCAGTGTGTAATTAAAGTTAATTTAAATATTGTATTAATGTATTCAGTATTGATATACTTATATGGAGAAAGTAGGATTAAATATCTGTATAATGTGCTCTGTATAAGTACACCATGTGTTCGTAAGCGTCAATATTTTTCCCAATTAATCGCGCGAATAGGGTGCAGAGAGCACTAACGTGTCGCAGGGCTATTCTGACGCAAGTATTGTCAGTTTCATTTAACAAAAGTTTTCCTATTCGGCTGCAAGACTTGCCCTGTGAGTTTAACAAGCTCGTTAGCTTTTTTCCCCTGAAGATCGGAGTCTTTTCCCTATTCTACCCAAACTGCTGCCCTTGGTGAAAGAAAGGGCATTTTATAATAATCCAATTCAGGCAAAGTCTTGTAGTACATAGCACACACCGTTTGACAAAAGTTTAAATGTAGTCCTCCACTGCCCCAGTATGGTCGGGTCGACTTTCAGTGTTGACTGAACTTGTGACCGGAAATCCATCACCACATCGCGCAACAGCCAAACTTGCCAGGCTTGCCAGCCGATGGTTGAAGTCACAATGGCCCCCGGCAGTGGATAGAACAACATGTCAGCATATGGATATAAAGCATAGTGTTTCCAGAACGAAATCAACATGGCCGAACGTATATAACCACCAAGCTGCAGCAGAGTAAGGCCTATGCCAATTATCAGATTAGAGAAACAAAGAAAATAGTTGATGGCTTTTAGGACAGGATGGTTTCGGCTCGGTCGATTTAGTTGACAGTTTTCGGCAAATATTTTGGGAAAATCGGCCATATACTCGACATAATGACAAGATAAGTAACAAAATATTGCCATTATAAAGAACATAAGCCAGGTAAATATGGCGTAGCCGCGTAAATCGAGCAAAGAATCGATCGTTGACGCTTTGTCTTTCAAAGTTACGATGATTGATGCTGAAACGATATTTATTAATGTAAATAAGTAGTTTGATTTTGGTACTATAACTGTAGGCTTACTATTTTTCTATAACAGTCGGGCACTTACATTCACTCTTTTGTTTAGTGTCTCACTCTCATAGAAGTAGAGGAAAACGCTCCTCTGGCGGGCTATAAGATGACCGGTGAACTGCACATAGTAAACATAGATAAAAGTGTCTTACAGAACAAGAGTCATGCACTTCTCTTGTTGACTATTATAAGATTGTTATATCTTCTGATAAGAGTGAGACATTATTGTATACTCCTGGTATGATTACCTAAAAAGAATATGCCAACAATCAAGGCATGTATCCGCAGTAAGTGTTTCAGTACGGGATATTTTGTGGAAGTAGAGCAGCCGCTGATTCGAAGCATAATCACGCCGAATTTCCATTTTTGCCAATTCAAAGAATCTTCCATTTTTGTTTGTTTCCGGCTGTCCTTTTTCTTGGATAAAATAGTGCAAAGCTGAAGTTCTAAATTGAAAAATATTAATAGGAGTTATAAATCACTTGAACACATAAAGCAACAGCGTGGCAAAACTATGGTTGTGAAGAACTTAACGCCCAACCCTAGGATAGTCAAATTTAGCTGGCCTAAGTAATTTGGTAGATCGATCAGATGCGACCGGCCGGCCAGCCGATTTTGACCGGCCGACCGACGTCGCCCGAAACTCGCCGGCCAGCCAGCCGACCAAATATTCCGGCCAGGCAAGTCACACACACTACTGTGAACAGTTATAGCTCACGTGGAACTTTGAAATCCAGTGTCGAACAATTAATCATCTAAAGCCAATTATGTACTCTTGATAATATTGGTTTTATTTAATTTATGTGGCTGGCAATAATAGTTCGCAATGCAAACGGTGGTTTTTATAAACAAGTTGGTGCCGGTGCGCAACAAAAAATTCGGTAACTTTTTGACTCAGTTTAACTAACTAACTTTAACTTTTATTTTTGATGAAAGTTCTTCTTTCTTGCATATTGCCCTTTGAAACTACAACTCGGCAACCGGCCCTGATAACAAACTGAAAGCACCCTGAATGTTCGCCTGATTCATGATTGCAGCCATCCAGAATCTAAGTTTTTGAACAGTTATTACACATTCTTCTGCTTTTCAATGCCATCTGTCGACGACGCGGTATTAAAAATTAGACTTGGTTGCTTTATAGCAAAATTGATTTTGAAGAAGCTTCGGCTTTAATCAGAATGCTTTTATGCAACAGGAATCAGGTGGGCTTTTGCAAATTCAAACTCTGAAAGTTATAGCGTGGATAAAAGATTACCATTTGGTGCGTAAACCTCTCCACACATCTCTCCCTTTCATCGCTTAATATAGTATTTGCATTTTTGAGGATTTTGTGATTTCTATGGGCCTTTTCATAAAAAGATTAAAACTATTAAAATTAATCAGCGATAATGAAAATATTAAAAGTGTTTATTCATGTTTTCATAAAATCAAGATTGAAAACTCACGCTGCAATCAATCTATGAATTTTTAATACTTTTAATCTTCAGAGCTGCAACTGAATTTTAATGTCGTTTTCTTAAAAAGATTTATTTTAATCTTTGATTTTTAATCTTTTCATGAAAAAGCCCTATGTAAACTTTGCGCCCATAAAACTGAAGTTACGAATGATGCTTGATCACGAATTTTGGCTAATTAATGTAAAGGACAAAATCCCCAGACATGTCTCTTATTATTATTTTTGAAAATTTTACCTTCGGTCTTTTATATAGGATTTCAAATACTGAAAAATACGTTTACTTTACTGTGATTTTGTCTTCAAGCGATTTTCTCAGTATATTGACTAGTCAGTGAGGGAGATGCCTCGAGATTTTAGACGTGTCTAAAACATTACCAACTTTCAGCTCCAACAGGTAATCCTATGATTCAAACTTTTTGCGAAATACTTTAATTTTGGAAAGGACTTTTATTGAACGCTTGTCCTTAAAAAACACCCAAGGGTTGACTTTCAATACATAGCATACTTTTAGGGAAAAGATTCTACTGTATGCAAAAGATATCGGATTTCAGTGTCTCAATTAGTTTCCTTAATTGGCAAACTCAGTGTGGAATGCATAGTGGCTCGTGCTGGTAGAACTTACTTTTGCAAGTTATTGATTTCGCGTATACGCTACGCATTACATCACAAATTGTTGGTGATAGTAAATTTTAAGTAGGAATTGGTATGGAACACTGTATAATCTTCCACAAAAACACTTAAAACTCAATTACCCCCTTGAGTGCTGTTGTTGCACGTTCAATGCAGCGTAAAGGTTTTGAATCTGTTATCGTCTATCTTGGTAATTTGCCAGGGAATCCAAGGAGAAATGCTGGATTTAAGTACCAACATTAATGCACCTACTTCGCAAATTAGATTCAGTACAGCAGACAATTAGTTACGTAGTCCCACTCAACGGCTAACCTTTCTTGGTGCTTTAATTGATTCTTCTGCAGGAACCTTGGAATTGTCAGCAGTAAAACTAATTAAAACTAAAACTGAATTAGTTCAAAAGCATCAAAGACTTTGTGAGCTAAACGTATTTCAATGTCTATGTTAGCCCACTTCAATCAATTGCAAAACAGAGTGGGGCTTGCACTGGCGGCTCTGCTGTAACAACGCCTGAATTTGAAAGCCTTTTATTTCGCGCATATGCTACGGCAAGACACCACAAAATTGTTGGTTATTGCTATATTTTAAGTAGGACTTGGTGTGCTGGCAGGACTATCTGGTACAATATGGTGTTCAGCTTTGTCCAAAACACATGGAATGTTACCACCAGGACATGATAACTTGTACCTTCCATCTAGTAAATTTAGGCCTAAACAACCAAAAACAGTGTGCAATATTCTTTGTTGCGCGCGTATATACACCAAGTCACCAAATTGTGCTTAAGTCAGTGTAGTTTGTTTAATGAATTATTATTTTCAGCAAAAAATGAATTAAATAAAATGAAAAGTACTATCAAGAGTACATAAATAATTGGCTCTTGATTATAAATAGTGTTTAAAGGCTTAATTTGTTTAACCCTTTCTAGGCTCAAAGGATCATGGGAGATATGTGACGTTATGAGCGATTATATTGGGGCTATGCAAATTGCACCAAAAGTTGATTTTAGTGACAATATCTTTGAGCCGTTTTTATGGGCAATTCGTAGGTTTTTGGCATTTGGCTGTCACTTTGTAGTTCTGGCTGCCACGCAGCGAAACCTATGC
>JASANF010012715.1:0-20266 GCA_030248245.1 Trissonchulus sp. WLG1_4 | reverse complement strand
TCTATGAATGCAGCAAAAACTGGTCTTTTTTCTGAAAGTAAGTTTCGACTATTGCATTTAAAATAAAAAGATTGTCATTAGTGGAACAATCTTTTTTACAAGCAAATTGGGGCAGGTCGAGATGATTCTTGTATTTAAGCCAATTTATAAGACGTTTGTTGATTATACCATCAAAAACCTTCCCAAGATTGCTTAACAAAGATATTCCACGGTAATTATTAACATCATCATAATCACCACTTTTATGTATTGATACAATTTTAGCTACAGCCCAGTCTCTAGGGTAGGTTTCAGTACGCATAACACAGTTAAACATAGCTTTCCAAAGCGGTAGAAAACTTTCTTTGCTGAGTTTTAATTGTTCATTAAAAATATTGTCAATACCAGGACTTTTTTTATTTTGCAACGAAACAATTATGGTTTCTATTTCATATTCACTAATGTTACTATCTAATAAATCAATAACCTTATTTTGAGAAATATACTCATTAATTTCATGCAAGATATGAGCAGAGTCAGGAATTCTACAGCTTTGATTGTACAGTTTAGTATAATGGTCATAAAATACTAAAACAGATGGTTGTGGGTTAATCTGTCTAGGCATTAATAAACGCCAAAATTTCGCAGGATCACTTGACTGAAAATTTTCAAGTCTTTGTGATTGGTTGATATCGAAAGAGCGCTTGGCCCTTCGGACAGCTTTTCTGAAATGCTTTCTACTATTTTTATACATAGCTTTTGTAAGTTCTGTTTTGTAGGCACTATAGTTTTTCACATCTAAATAAAACTGTTTTTTTGCTGAAGAACACTCGTGGTTCCACCACGGCTTGATACCCTTATTTAGGTTTTTTTGATTTCTGCGTCTAGGTAAACTTGCGGTAAAAAACCTAGATACTTCCGAAATAAGAGTATTAAGCTCAGTTGATAATGAAATTGTGTTACAGTATTCCGTTTTGTTAGACGCAAAATCAATAGTGCTTTGTAACTGCAGAAAGCTTGAAAAGTTAGCAGCAGCAGTTTCATTCCACGTAAAACAGTTATACATGGCATTATCGTTTGATGGCACAGACACAGGGGCGGGCATTAAATTCAAATCAATAATTACATTAATTGGATTATGGGAAGAAAATTCTGGTGAGCAATCTTGTGGTGCAAAATTATCGACAATCGAAAACTGTATAATACTACTGGTTAATTTTAAATCAGTAATGCCATAATCAACAACACTGCTAGATCGATTTGCATTACTTCCTGACTGATGACCATAATTTGTCATCTTTCCAAAACCTGCATCCTCTCCTATTGCCCCATTGAGTATATGCAGTTGATTTCCTGCACAAAGACTTAGTAATTGATTACCGAATTCATTTACAATCGAATCCTCAGATTTTCTTGTGCAAACCATTTTAGTATCAGTGTTGATATTAGGCATGCGATCAAACCTATGGTCCGCAAGAGTAATCACCGGACTCAAACCTCCAATTCTTGCATTAAAGTCTCCAATGATGCACACGTTATTATCAATTTTTGCATCTGCAGTTGACAAAGTAAGCTGGTCAAATAAGTTATAGTCAACCGCTAAGTGCCTGGGCAAATTTGATGGTGGAATATAAGCTATGCAAATCATTAACGTATTGCATAAATTGGAGGTCTGATATTTTAACCATAAGAAGTCTGGCGTAGTTAATTTAGAAACAATGGAAACATACTGGGCAATGTTGTTTTTAACATAAGCAGCTATGCCTCCAGAATTTCGTATTGCTTTAGAATTAAAAATATCACGGTTTACATAGAATAATTTATAACCATTCATTTCAAGATCTCTCATTTGATAGTCAAATTTCCATGTCTCCACGAAACACATTACATCTGGACTATTG
The DNA here is from genome assembly GCA_030248245.1 of Trissonchulus sp. WLG1_4. Lineage (NCBI taxonomy): Eukaryota > Metazoa > Nematoda > Enoplea > Enoplida > Ironidae > Trissonchulus > Trissonchulus sp. WLG1_4. The sequence continues at coordinate 18,386 of JASANF010012715.1, read as the reverse complement.
AAAAAATTACGAAAAATTAATAATTTGTCAAATGATAATCCCTGTATGTTCATATAGCATATATTAAGCAAAAACATTTTAATTGATAACTTAGGGTGCAGTTTTACCCAAATATGGATCCGTAGCACGCTTGAATTCATCCAGAGCTGAAAACTTTCGATCAAGAAAAATAATCCCGTTTTCTAAAAAGTAAGCTCGCTGATTTCCTGAATCATACAGCCGCTTCATAATAGGATAAGCATCCGTTCGAAATTTTCGAGCGGCTAGAGTAAGATCGACACGCACGCGTAAATTCGCAGCCATAAAATTTGCTCGGTCATCACGAAATTTTTGCATAATTTGCTGCTTTACAGCTTGCGACGTCAATTTGATTTTTAGCGGTCTCGGTGTCGACCTATCCTTTTGTTTGCCCATACGAAAGGCATCACTAACGAAAATATGCGGGTTATTCACGCCAAATTCATCCGAAACGAAACTAGAGGCTAGGACAACTGAGTCTTCTTTAGGACGCTCAGGTAAACCATAGACGACTAAATTATTCGCCTTGGATTGCATTTCAAGTTCTTCTAGTCTCTTAGCTATAACAGACTGGCTAGCTCGAGTTTGGTCAATTTTCACTGAAGTTTTTTCAGTAGTTTCGGCAATGTTAGCTACGTTAGTTTTCAGATCTGTCACCTCCTTATCCATGAAAGCCAACCCATTTTCGATCTCACCAATTTTGTCCACTAGTGGTTCAACTTGGCTCTTCACAACGGTTCTAGTTCCGTTTTCAAAGCCGCCAGTTCTGACGATTTGGCACAGGAGGTTTCAATAACAGATAACTTTTGGGAAAACACAGAAAATTGTTTTACAATTTTGGAAAGCGGAGAGTCACCAGATTCGGAGGTTCGAATCACAGGAGTCTGACTACCGTGAGTAATTTTTGATCTCGTTCCACTAGACATATCGCTGTATAGTAACACTATTAAGTAAATCCCGGAATCGAGTCGAAAATTGTCGTAAGAATATCCAATTCTGAAAAATACGAACAAATAGTGAAATTAAATCCAGGATTCGACGCTTGAAATATATGAATCCGATACAAATTCCCGATCAGCAAGTACAAATGCTTACTGCTCCATTCAACAAAACAATGGAGAAAACTCGAAAAATAAATATCCGAAAAGTTAGTAAATAAAAACAGACGAATAAAGTCACATTTATACGTAGTAAAGTTGTATCAAAACTGTACTACAATCGATGTGTGCACACGCACAAAACCAGAGCAGCGTAAAACACAACCGACTGCTGGCGCATGACTATGTTTCATTTGCCTAGTAGAAGTGACTATGTCCCATTTGTTCATGTCATTTGCTCGAGCATAGTTCTTTTCGTGGTGCTACACTTTTACCTAACAGTAACCTCGTCGCTCACACAAATTATAGTAAGACATAATTGAGAGTTGAGGTCACTCCTGACGACGAGCTTCTCATACATGCTATATTGTTGTAATATTTTCGTGGCATTATACATTTTTCAGAAGGAACAAACAAAGGCTTGTGCACTTCCTGTTGGGTATAGAAATTGAAAACCTATGATATGTACTTCTAGCTATTTGTTGATGACACAGTTTATTTTCACAAGGCCCCATTCCAAAGACAGTCTGTTGCTACGTAGAATATTTGTCGGTTTGTCGGCCTACATGGGCGTAGAGCGGGATTGTAGAGGTCCAGACAGGTCCGCCATCCCCCTTACTCAGATTTCCTGCGAAGGAAGTAGTTCACAAAGCCAAACTCGGTGGCTCGCCAAGCAAAAACGGTGGCTGACGGAGAAAAATCAGAGCAAAATGTAAAAATGTTGCTCAGCACCACCCTACGCACCCTACGCAGCACCTCATACATACATACACACGCACACGCCACACACAACGCATGTAGACATGCTGCAGCTGGTAAGAATCAGCAGTGCAATTCAATGCACTGAAACTGAGCATGATTTACATGCATTTTCAGTTTCAGTGCATTGACTGAACTTAGTATGCACCGCAGCTGACGCGGCCGCACAAAAACAAAAGATAAAAAAGAGTTTTGGCATTTAAATTGAAGGTTTTTGATATGCCCGTGTGTCATTTTTTTCAATAAACGGCCGTTTTGATTATATAGCTACTATGTACTTTGGCTTAAAAAAACCTAAAGTTCACAAAAAACTTGTCGTAACTGGCTTAAAAATTTTTTCTGTGAAAATTGAAAATGATATTTCAAGCTATTTTAGAAGGCATTTATACCATTAAAGTTAATAGGTTACCAATTACCTGTAATATTAATTTCAATAGAAAATTAATCGTAAGCCGTCAATTTTTACTCCTGCAGAATTGTCGAAAACGTTACTACCACCTTAAGGTGGCACTTCTGAAATGTGAGTTTTTTAAAAACGGCCGTCGCAGATCAATTTTCGATGCATAATAGCAAGCTGATGTAAAAACATCTATAAACACAAAGTATGAAGTTGATTGATGCAAATTAGCATTCACTGTAGACCAAACGTGAGTGGAATTTTGGCTTGCGATTTATCTTCACAACTAGATAGCTGTTGCACAACCAATAGCTAGTTTTGCTCAATATAACATAATTGAGCGGTTGCAAAATGTCATTTTTGATAACATAATTGATATATTGAAAAACACTAAAATCACGATTTTCAAAAAACGTAAATTTGACTAAATTTGATCAATAATATCGATTTGCTCAAATTCAAATTTTGTGAACGCTCGGAGACAACAAGATGCATTTATGTGCCAAATTTTAATTTTTCTCTTTGAGCCAATTTTTTAAAATCGCTGGACAAAAATTTGCGATTGTATTCACACGCATTATAGTTCAGCATCATGCAGAAATTTCTGCACTATTTTACAAAAAATTACATCACACTCAATACAACAGCAAAAACTTTAAGTATGTTCTAGTAAAAGCTGCTAGTCTTTTTCAATCGTATAAAATCATTACATACGTGTAAATGTGTGACGCTAAAGCTCAAATTATTAAGCTCGCCCTTAAGCCCAATTGACACGGTGCGTTTTTGCCGCTGCGATTTTGACGCAAAACGCAAGCCGCAGGGTGTCGCAAGTGAAACGCACCGTCTGAACATACTCTGCGGCCTCAGTGCGTTTCGCATGCCAGTTTGCTCCCTTATTGCGCGGCCGCCTCAGCGGCCGTGCATACTAAGTTCAGTCAATGCACTGAAACTGAAAATGCATGTAAAACATGCTCAGTTTCAGTGCATTATTAAAGCCTGCTGAACCTACTGATCTAGCGTAGCTGGCACATGCGCACTGTACGTAAGTGTCAGTGTTTGTGTGTGCGTGTGTTTGTGTGTGCGTGTGTTTGTGCGTGCGTGTGTTTGTGCGTGCATAAGGACGACAGTGGATTGTCACAACTGATATCGGCAAATGTGTAGAGAATGGAGATAGCATATAGTAACATGTGAAATGACGAGTGTGGTTCTTGTCGACTCAAAAACCTTGAACATATATACAGTGTCGATTTTTAAATTCGTTCTTGACGTAATTCTAAGTTCTTAACTGTGGTACATGTTGACGTGATGTAGAGGATTTTACAGGAGGACGGAATTTTATAACTCGACCTGACCCGACCCGAGAAAACGTTTAACGCCACCCGACCCGTCTTCTAGTGAAGCTGCTATACAAACTCTTGAGTTTTCTTTGTCACTTTTTGTTTTCAGTTTTTCTATATTGAACATATTTTGATAAAACTAAAGTAGCTAATTTTGGCTAAAAGGAACTAAGAGCTCGGGAACGCTGTTTGTGATTTCATATGAAGTATATACGAACAACGAAACGGCTCAGCCCCACTACTTTGTGGATCTCAGTCATTTTCACTAGTCTGCGGGTGTCATTCCAACAGTACTCCTGGGACTGATTTCTGAGGAACAATCTACATCAGGCATCCCTGTGCCCTGTTCCTTCGACATTGTGGGTTCAACTACCGACAACCTAACCGTCTACTAACCGCGTATAGACTGCTGAAGTGCTGAGTTCACAGGAATCGAACATGATCTTAGTCTCTTGCTCAAATCGATCAACTTGGGTCTGGACAGCTACATAGGATGCAATCCGCGAACATTTAATCTAATAGTCACTCTGCAGCGGGTACATTACGCTGAAAATATCATCAAAATGGACAAATTGAATGTAAAAATTGAGGATCTATACCCAAATGTTTTGACCCGAATAGATTCAAACAACCCGCGGTTTGGAAAATCTCAACCCAACCCGATTGCGAACTCTAGTAGAGGATAGGAGGCTTCTTCAATCAGAATTTGTTTTGCATTTTTTCCAAAAACGCTTATAAAGTGCCAGTGCCAAAATCATAATAATACAACTTAGAGGTAAAGTATCTAATTTTATAATATATGGATCTGCATCAGTAGACCCCAATGACTGACTCAATAGTATCGCTGCCAAAATAACCGAAACGTAATGAGGACTCAAAACAACTTCACAAATGTGATAGGTGCAGACTCTGGTTGAGTTGAAACTTTAGGGAATGAAAAACATCTGCATCCAAATTATATATACGAATGACTAACAAAAAAATTTAGGTGCAGGCCGCGACCGATACGGTAAAATAATACTAACTGTCGTCATGTGACAAAATATACGCTCTCAACAAAAGTGCTTGTTACTGTCAAAAATGACAAATTGCTCTGAGAAAGTGCTGCATCAACACGCAATGAAATCGCAAATCAAATAGCAGTCTGGCGTTTAAAACGCTGCGGCAAAATTAAGACGCAGACATTCCGCACTAAAAACGCTGTGTCTGTTCAGACATTGCGTTTTGTGTGCGGCAAGCTGCGTTTTGCCGCAGCGGCAAGAACGCTGCGGCAAAATAGCAGTAAAATTGCAGCGTGTGAATCGGCCTTTATGTTTAGTCTAGTAGGTTTAAGTCTGAAAAAAGTTCTGAAATCAAAGTACACATGATAGTATATATACAGACTTTTATATCCCTCTATCCCTATCTTAACTTTGTATAAATACTTAAGTAGACAAAAATTACCCGTTTCACAAATTTTATTACAGACTGCGGTAGCTAAAACTAGCCCAAACTTAAGCTAAAAACGAGACTATATAATGTAGCATTTGAAAATGGTTGTCTTTTGACTGGTGGCTTATTAGCGAAGGCTTGGCTTGCGTATCCTATTCGACTTTTGGGTTCTGCAAATAAACGGCTTAACGTGTTCGTGGATTGGGGCTTCGTAGCTTGGGCGTTACAGTAATATATTCCATTTTATAGAACCAAATTTTCTGTTTTTCTTTTCATGCTTGGTTTTGTTTCGTTTTGTGGAATCTGACCTGAGTTAAGGTATTCATAGTATATTTTTAATTGCGGATCAGAACGTGGGTGTCAGTAGCGTAGCCAGGATTTAGTTGAAGGAGGGGCCAACGTGCTTGTTTGCCTGAAAATTTTTCGAAGTTTGTCTTCTACGGCGGGGGGGGGGGGGTGCTACGCGACCCACATTTTTTATCCGCGGGAGGGCAAAGGGGCAAATCGCTGAGGGGGGCAAAACAATTTGTACTGTACTATGCAAAAAAGTTCTCTGTTTGTCGGCGTACGACGAGTTTAATCCGTCTCGAAAAGTGACTATGGTTGGCCGGTGAGTGACGAACAAAAATTTTTTCAAAAAGTGCTCCAAAACATTTTCGATGTAAAAAAGTGGAAAATTGAAAATTTTTTGTCCGTCACTTTCCGGCCACCGTTTGTCACTTTTCGCGAAGCTTCGTCACTTTTCGTGAAGGATAAAACTCGTCGTACGTCGACGAACATGGAACTTTTCTACGCGCAGTGCTGTAATTTGTTTTCTAAATTTATATTTTGCGACTGTATGCTAGCAATGTTTTGACTATATCGTGCCTTATCTTTCTCTGCTTTTCTCTGAATTTCCTTTAATTTTATGCCCATATCACATGAAAGTTTTTTGAAATATTTGAGCTTTTTGAGCAAGAAAAATAGATTTTTTCAGAAATCGCCTTAAAAGCCAATGCATTTATACGGATGTAATGATTTTGAACGATTGCATTTTACACGATGAAAAACACTAGCAGCTGTGCTTTACTTACACATACTTTAAAATTTTTGGTCTTTTATTGAGTGTGGTATGAATTTTTTGTGAAATAACGAAGTATATTTCGCATTAAGGTGATATAGTAGAGAAGCCATATGTGAACCAGCCCAATAGTGGATCACTAGCTTTTTTAAGCCGGAATAACTCAGACGTGGCTAATTATTTAATCATATTTTTTACATCAACTAATAGAGGAAAGTTAAATGCCCAAACGGGTTTTCATTTTATAAATAGCACCCATTTGGCTTTGAGAAATAGTTCATCAAAAATACAGACCTAAAAAACCGTTTTGTCCGACCCAAAATGCTACGTGTCCAAATTAGGAAAATGGTCATTTTCGAAACAATTTCAGCTATAACCTATAATAAATTTAAGCACAAAATGCACTTTTAGCAATTTTAATACTCATAAAACGCCTTACAAACACAAGATTACTAAACCACAAGGTCGCAGGGGTCTGGGGGCGGCAGCCCCCAGAAAAAGATTAGCGATTTTTTCAATTTTTAGACCAAATTTGGTCAACTGGAGACGTATCAGAAATTTTTCCGACAAAATTTAAAACAAAAGTTGGGAGTGTCATATCAGACGGTGTATTCCACAAGTAAATGTAGCGTAATATACTCGTGTAGACATGCACATGCAGCATAATGTAGTTGTGTATACATGCATAGGCTTTGATGAAAGACAATAACGAGGAATAGTAAGCCACATAGTAGCAGGGGTCTGGGGGCGGCAGCCCCCAGAAAAAAATTTGGGAAAATTTTTGATTTTTAGGCCAAATTTAGTCCATTGGAGACGTATCAGAAAATTTTTCCGGCCGGACCATAAAAACCAAAGGGGGGACCCTTGTGTAAAAAATCACTGGGGAAAAATTTCGGGGGGGGGGGAATTCCCCCCATCCCCCCCCCCTGGGTACGCCCTTGATATACAGTAAGACCATTCAACTAGAAAAAATCCAGAAAAAAGTTAGAAAATGACTAGAAAAAACCAGAAAAAAAACAGAAAAAAGTTAGAAAATAAGTAGAAAAAAACCAGAAAAAAGTTAGAAAATAACTAGAAAAATATCAGAAAAAAGTTAGAAAATAACTAGAAAAAAACCAGAAAAAAGTTAGAAAATAACTAGAAAAAAACCAGAAAAAAGTTAGAAAATAACTAGATAAAAGCCAGAAAAAAGTTTGAAAATAACTAGAAAATAACTAGAAAAAAACCAGAAAAAGGTTAGAAAATAACTAGAAAAAAACAGGGGGGCTGCACCCAGCTAGAACTTAACATTGTGGGGGTCTGGGGCGTTAGCCCACAGAAGTTGGATCTTTTTTGGGATTTTAACATCGACATAGACATTGCATTGACAACTGCACTTTTGACATGAAATTTAGTGGATCGCAGTAAGCCCATGGATCAAACTGAAGAATAGGGGGCAAAATTATTTCGGCTGCCACGTGCTTCCCACCCCACCTTTTAATAGAAATAAAAACCCCCATCGTTAGGCGAGCCCCAATCTGATCAAAAAAATATGCTCAAAGGCCTATGACCTTCGTATATATACAAACGTTATAGTCGAGCGGGGAATAAAAGCCACGTCCATATGGCGGGAAAAAGCCATTTGTGTATAGCTGCGTACATAAGAGTTGGAGTGAATCTTTTTGGGTTATGGGCCAGTGTAGGCTATTTTATGGCTGTTTTGGTTGTGTGTTTCATTTTTTTTGAAAAATTAAGGCTTTAGATGCTGCGTACCGCATAAATGGTAGACGCGGGAGGTGTTTGTCCACCGGTTCTAACAACGTAATAAGCGCAAAAGTCTATTTTTAATGCTTTTAAAATTACTAAAAAAATGCATATTTGAGCAGAAGTCATTTCTGTGAGAAAGGGTCGATTTTTGAAGAATTATTGTGAGTCACATGGGTGTCGCAGAAACAGTTTTTTAGTCCATACTGCAGCCTAAGAGTTGTAGAACACGATGAAATTGAGTCAAATTGAGTCAATTGAGAAATAGAACAACCGAAAAAATGATAGGGTACTTTCCCCCCGCATTAGGGTTTTTTCCCCGAATAGGGTTTTTCCCCCGAAGGTTTCGAGGCTTATTACTCAGAAACGTGAGTAGTTAGAATCCATTTTATTAGTGCAACAGTTAGGCGAAAGATGGCCGTTATAACAGCCGCAAGCATTAATGGATTCGATTTATGTGGAACACAGACAGGACGACCCGAAAAGTTAAAAATGGAGTTTTTTCCCCGCACCACTATAATCAATTAAGGTGGTAGTTTCGTATGTGCAGCTTTTTTTGATGAGCTGTTACTCGGTTGTCTTAGAAGCTATTCATTAGCGGTTTTTTGCATTTTAATGACCAAAAATGGTACCGTAAGGTCAAGTATTTGTTTTGTTGACAATTTTGACAGTTTATCCAAAAGACGCTGTGAAAAATCTCAAATTTTGCGTTTTTTCATGTTTTTGCGCTATGTTTGATTATAGAAAGAATATGACTTGATGAAGTTTAATTCCAATTTAGTCTAAATTCACTGGTAGGTGTCTCAATACATGGATAGTTTCATTTGGATAAGTTTTCAAATTGCTTCAGTACTTTAAATCTAAGCTTCAAAACAGAACTTTTTTGAATTTCGTAAAACTTTATGGCTTGAGAAAACAAAAAGTACAATGCCTATCAATAATTGCAAAAAAAGGAATCTAGACATTTTAGTTTTCTTCATTTTGGTTATATAAATATTATGAATATAGACTGCACACATAATCAGCAAATTGACACTTTCGAGTACATGACGTATATTTTAGTATAATGAACTCGTATGCGTTGCCATGGCAACCATGGCAATAAATTCCACCACCATAGTCTAAAGTGACCTATTGTCTTCCAGTGTGACCGCTAATACATTCAAACGACAATACGGAAGCTAGGTAAAACGAATATAAAACTTCACGTCTTGTCACGTATTTTCGAGCGTTTTTTGTAAAAAATGGAGGTGATACACTTCTGACTTCAGAGCTCATAACCCTGGTTATATAACAGATGGTAATATGAATTTTGACATAACACTGTGGTACAACTTTATCTAAAGTCTGACCAAAAATTGCTGGACCCTGAGACAAAAAGAAACACGCGATTTCAATACGAAAAGAACGAATTTAAAGCATCAAGAGTACAGCGAGTAGTCACAAAAATCACGCCACTAGTTTCGTCTCCGGGTTCAGCAATTTTTGGTCAGACTTTAGTTTGGTGCCGAGTTTTGAAGATATGCGTAGCTTAAATTTTACATCACATCATTTTGAAGTGAAAATCGGAGTTAAATTCAGAAAGTGTCAATTTCCTGAAAACAGTTGCAGTTAAATTTGTGTTTTAACGTTCCAAACTGATCTTAAGTAAAATATCTAGATTCCTTTTTTTTAATTTAGTGGAAATCAATACTGTTTTGGAGAAAAAGTTATTTAAAAATTACAAAATATTGTAAAAATAGCCAAAAAATGTCAAAAACACTACTTTTTTTGTTATAACTATGGTGTAACTGATTATAAAAAACAAATAATTTCCCCATATGTTTGCCTAAAAGTGCCTCATATGTGTGCCAAATTTCATAAAGTTAGCTGTTGGTTACAGCGAATCGCGACAAAAACTGCACATACGAAACTACCACCTTAACACAGAATAGACCTGGCATATATACAGGCATGCACAAAGAAAAAGGTATCTAAGCCGAAAAACATCAACATAATGGACAACAAAAAATTAGAGATATATATTTGGAATTTTGAAGGTAGAATTTGGCAATTGTGAAGGTATCAGAAACGCTTATGGCAGCTTTTGAGTTTTCGGAAAAGGGGGGGGGCTGCTCAATCCGCTAAGGGGGGGGGGGGTGCAGCCCACCCAACCCCCCCTAAATACGCCACTGACCAGTGCATACCGTATAGAGTCACACATGCATACCTAAACAAGAAAAACAAAAAGCTACTCACTTGCAGGGGTCTGGGTGCTGCAGCCCCCAGGAAAAAACTAGAGAAAATTTTGATTTTTGGGCCAAATTTGGTCAATTGGAGACGTATCGGAATTTTTTTCCGGCGAACCCTTAAAACTGAAAGGGAGGACCCTTGTAGAATAGTTCTTATCAGTTAATAGGTCCACTATTATCCCCCCGAGTATATACGTTTAACCCTAAAATTGACTCCAGATTTCAAAAGCGCCACCTTAAAACATTAAATTTTGCAGCCAAACTCAAACTTTCTTAATCAAAAAACTATGGCACAAGCCCGCACAAAGTATGTTAAAGATTTTTATTTTAAAAATGGAAGAAGCTCTTATTTCTGTTGACGTTTCAGAGATGCTAAAAAATTTTGTGAAGTTGGCTCTTCGTTTTATGAAGTCAACACTGCAAAAAATCGGTACCATCGTATTGGGTATCAGTGACAGAACAATTCTAATTTTTGCCGCACAAATTTCGTTCGAGTTCATTCCACTACTTTCTTCGCCAGCTTCACGGACCCAAAAATAGGAGAAAAATAAAAACTGACAACACTGATTAAAAATCTATTCCGCCAAATTTCTGTTTGTTTTCCGTCACTTTTTGAAAATATTTTTTTGCTGTGAATTCAGATAAATTCACCCAGAATTCAGAGACTCTGAATTAATATATCTGAAAAAAATGTTACTGGCTTTTCAGAAAGTTCATATATATGCTTTTCACATAATTTGTATATAAATAAATAGTAGGTAAATTTTATCTGAAATTCGTGTAAAAAGTATATATGTGAAATTTATCTGAACAACCAGTATATATATATATATATATATATATATATATATATATATATATATATATATATATATATATATATATATATATATATATATATATATATAGGGTTGCGAAGTGTAAAAAAGTAAAAAAGTAAAAAACGTTTTTTACACTTTTTTACAGTAGCAAAATTTCGGACTTTTTTACAACTTTTTTACACTTTTTTACACCTACTTTTTTACACTTTTTAACACTTTTTTACACCTACTTTTTTACACTTTTTAACACTTTTTTACACCTACTTTTCGCACTTTTTTACAAATATTTTACTAATTTTGCCAATTTTCAGAATAAAATTGGCCGAAAAAAAATTTCAAGTCTCGCATTTACCAAAATTTACTGAAATTCAAAGTCACCAAAATTTTTCACACAAAAATACTCATACAAAATTGTTTCCTGAAACTTATTATGTTGGCTACAACACATTTTAGCGTAATTTGTTATTTTTAACGAAGCAAACCCAACGGGTATATACGGCCTACTCCCATTCGTGAAAGTTGAGTTATTGGTGCAATGGTACACCTTTAAAAAATTTCCAGCGTATTACAGTCTAGTGTGCGGGTAAATAAATCTGTAGAACCGGTATTGGTGTTTGAATTGCATTAATCAAAATTTTGACATTTTTGACGGGTCGTGCGGCGTGCTTCCCGACGGCCGTGTGGCGTGTAACGAAACCGACAGAAAACCAGCATTTGAAAACCAACCAACAATGGAACTTGTGTGGAATGAAACCAACATTTGGGTCAGATTTTGTGGCTACAGCTGACGGTTTTTTCCGCAAGTAGATTTTGTCCTGCACAGTGCAAAAACTTATTTCACAACAGTCCTTCACACGTCTATAGATACTGTTTTGACACTGTCTTCTATAGACACGCTTCTGTCTAGCGTTAAAAGATAGCTAATGGCTCAATTTAGGGGCAAAATAAAGACGTGCGTTTTCCCCAGATGGGACTCCTCCTTCTTTCTGATTTTACATAACAGAAACAGCTTATCTACGATACATAAGCAAGCGACAGATAATTGAAACATGTTAACGGTTCGGCGGTCACAAATTTCAAAATGGTCTCAAACAGTTTAGAAAACGTGTAAATATCATTCTAGGCTATAAAATACTTTTTTACACTTTTTTACAGTTTTTTACACTTTTTAACACTTTTTTACACTTTTTTACAGTGTAAAAAAGTCCGGACTTTTTTACATGTAAATTAGCAACCCTATATATATATATATATATATATATATATATATATATATATATATATAACATTTTTTCAGAAAAATTTCGGAGTCTCTGAATTCTGGGTGAAATTCTCTGAATTTCCCTAAATTTATCTGAAATTTATCTAAAATTCCTTTGAAAGTCTGTAAAATGTCCCTGCATGAAAACGGTGAAATACATCTGGAAAATCTGTAATTGGAAAAATTGTACAGAAAATTCTGATTCTTGGTTTTCCTGTAAAAATGCTCACTTCCTGTACGTAAACACCATGAATTGATATTTGAGTTTATTTTTATTCTTCAAGAGCTCTATGTATATAATATATTTGTAGTTTCAGCATCAAAGCAAGTGGTTCTCATGGTTTCCGAAGATAGCATTAAGAAGTATATAAGTTATTTGTGTTATTTGTGATGTTGCTGCATGACAAGCGTAGTATTATCGACTATTTTTTATGCTGAGTTAACACTTGTAAATATAGTAATGTAACTTGCTGAAACTGTATAATGCTGTATTTCTAATAGACAAGTAGTTTATTTTATATGATTGTTGAACTGTTTTACTGTGGCTATTAAGGCGCACGTTGTAGCAGCGCCTGACGGTGATTACCTATTTGTTTATTTTCATGTTGATTATATGCAAATATATATTATATTGTTTCAGTGAAGGGCAAAGTCAGCGTCGACACAATGACGATAATCCAGATGGACAAGTTAGTGCCGATCTGCTATGTTTACAAGGGCGTAGCCAGGGGGCTTCAGGGGGTCTGATCACTATCTTTTGGTCGAACCTCAAGAAATTGTCGACAAGGGTGCTCCCATTGGTTTTTGTGGCTCGGCCCGAAAAAATTTCCGATATATACGTCTCAAATTGATCAAATTTGGCCAAGTTTTTTCTCGGGGACGGGGCTGCGTCCCCCCGGCCCCTGCAACTTTATGGCTTTACTGATCTTGCTTTTGTAATGCAAATTTTTGTGTTAAGATTGCTAAAATGTGCATGTTAACCTAAGACAATTGAATTTGAGTCATTCCCACCGAGATTTTTTTCTGGATGTCCAAAATAAGGGTAAATTATGTACTTTTGCATTTTAATTTTACACTTTCCGTCGTAGTAACTTCATTAATATTCGCTGGCGACTTGTCAAGACTATGTGTATATATCTTATGTTTCAGAACGAGGGACGGCAGGGTGGTTTTTCGCTCCCGCGGGCGCTCGAGGACGCTCTGAAGCTGAAAGAAGATCGGGCAAACTTAGCCGGAATACATCCTGATCAATTGCGTATGTTTGTTTTACGTATTTTTTATGTTTAGTAATATATTTAGCAGGGTTGATATTTTTCCGGAAAAAAGGCCGGAAAATTTTCCATTTTTTTCCAGGAAAATTTTCCATTTTTCTCCGAAAATCGGAAAAAAATGGAAAAAAACTCAGTCTAGCAAAATGGCTATATTTACTGTGGTTAATCACTGTTTAGTGAAGATGCACCGTAGTTTCGCTTTTCTAGGGCTATGTAATATGTAGTATACGTCTGGGAAAAACTAGATAAACACAAGAACTGACTTGGTAAAACTCCTTATTGACTGACTACTACATTTCAAAAATCGGCATGTCGAAAAATTTGAAAAATACACCATTTTTAGTCAGTTTTTGTTGTAGACCTGATAACGCATAACGTCTGGCCAAAGCCGATTAACTATTCCGACACAAATTATTTCGCTTGCAGCCACAATGTTTATACATGGCAGAAACCGGGAAGGCACGCCTCCCCCAAGATGTAAAAGTTTAAAACTTCAAGTCTCTCGTCATATTTGAACCATCGGGACAAGCTCCCCTTTTTAGTACTGAAAAAAGCATAGTGGTGTGGGAAAAAAACCCTACGCGTTTTGCGGGAAAAAACGCTAGTGCTTCCTGACCGAACCTTACGACATTGGACATTTTTGAGTATGTAGGTGTAAAGCACATCCCAAACTGACTTACCACGCCAATTTCTGTGCAGTTTTGAGGCCTGTAGCATTTTCTATGAAATATCAAAATTTCGCATGTTGAAAAATTTCAAAGTGACAAAATTTTCCAAATTTTTGACTTATCATAATTTTTCACAAAAACACTTTTGGCGAACGCCGTTAGCAATTTTCAAGAGAGTTACCTTTCCTCTATACTTCTAAAGCTCAAAAACAGTGAAAAACGTTGTGGTTGACCTGTGACTGTTCAAAGTTTGTGCGGGAAAAAATCCTATTGCGGGGATTCCGCCTAATAATTTCTAATTTCTAATTTAATAATTCTAATTTCGCCATGTATATAGCTCATAGAGCATACGTTTCTACGGGAAACCAAAAAAATTTGTCGGTAGGCCTAACCTTGCTCTAAATGCTAGGACTGGTTTCTTTCCGCTATCTCTTTATTCCAGGGTTTTTTTTTCAAAATCGGCAATGGGTCCATGTTGGGTCTGGTTAATTTTCGTTGGGTCCAGTTAAGCACTGACTGGGTCAAGAATATATGTGTCGTAAGTAGACATTTATATTATATAATGTCATTTTCTGTGCAGGTACGCATTGACGTACCCAGAAAAAATTTCGGGGGAAATACTTTTCGAGTTTTTGTAATGAAACAAAATATCGAATATATATAGATTTTTTCGACACAAGTTTTTGCAATTCCGACACAAAAATAAAATTCAAAATCACTGTCACACAGCTGCAGGGGTCTGGGGGCGGCAACTCCTAGGCCAAAACCAAAGATTTTTTTACATCTTTTAACGAAAGGTTTACATAACAAAACGTAGTTTGTGCTCATTTATGTAGTCATTTAATCTAAATAAATTCACTCTGTCAGTGGCGTATATATACCCACAAAAAAATTTCGGGAAATGACTTTTTTGTAATGGGTTAAAATAGCCTTTTAACATTTATTTTGGTATTTAGGTACAGTAATTTTAACACTATTAAATTCGCAGTGTAAGCGCAAGATCAGTGAGTCACAGGTTGCAGGGGTCTGGGGGCCGCAGCCTCCAGAAAAAATGGAAATTTTTTTAACTGCTTAGACCGAATTTGGTCAACTGGAGACGCATCAGAAATTTTTTCGACAGGAAAATTAAAAAGAAGATGGGAACGTCACATCAGACAGTGTATTATACAAGTAAATTCAGCATAATGTACTCTTGTAGATATGCGTAGGCTTTGATGCAATATAATAACAAGGACTAGTGAGGCGCATGGGTCTGGGGGCGGCAGCCCCCAGGAAAACAATTGAGATTTTTTGATTTTTAGGCAAAATTTGGTCAATTTGATACGTATCAGAAATTTTTTTCGGCGGGGCGATAAAAATCAAAGGGGGGACCCTTGTTGACAATTTCTTGAGGTTCAACCAAAAGGGGGGGTCGCGACCCCCGTCACCCCCCCCCCGGCTACGCTTTTGGGTCTGGCTTGGGTCAGGCTAATTTTTGTTGGGTCCAGTTAAGGGGGGGGCTACCCAGGTCAAAAATCAAAGTTCTCCAATTTTGCTTATTTTCACATATGTTACTCCCCCAAGGCACCTCTACCTCAGATAAGAACAATTAAGCTTGAAGGGGCACTTTTCGTTCAGTGCATTTGCCAGTGTATTTACGTAGGCAAAAGTACGCCAAAAAGCCGAAAAGTAGCCCTTATTTGGACAGTTCTAGCACAACCCACATTAATCTAATCAGGCTGAAACTTGGCATAGTAGTAGCCCACATGTATGCGCAAAATCGTATGATCCGGATTTTCGATATGTATTTTCAAATCTAAAATCGAGGGCGAAATGTGAAAAAATGGCCGTTTTTTGAACCCGCCAAATTTGAGTGATTTTACATTTGACGTCATTGCTCAGGCCATGGGCACAAATTTAAAAAAATGGATCATAGAGGTTGAGATATGACGTTACGCTATCGAATCATGTAAAAATCCGCTTCGTCAGTGTTAACAAAAATTTCGAGTAAACGTGCGCTTTGCAACCACAAAAAACTTTTTTTTGCGCCTATGATTTACACGTAAAATTGAATTTTTGGGAGCCCCTAGTTAAAAATTGGCAAAAGCATTGGTTCCAGTTTGTTACATCTGCAATGCGCCTTCCCTGGGGCTACATTGTGTGCAAATTTGAAGCGAATCGGAGAACCTAAAATTTACACTTTTTTAGGTAGCCCCCCCCCTTAAGAGAACTTGAGTCTGGACCCACTCGTGGACCCAAAAAAAACCCTGCTTTATTCGGCGGGAAGCCAAAAACTTACCGAGAGAAACTCATGTGGGGGAAAAGACCTACCACATATGTATATACATCACCCGAAAAGTGTGTTAGTGGTAGTTTTTCAACGCTATATATGGCACGTCTTCGGAGCAGTAGAGGCTCCTGATACCAAAAATATACGCAGATTTGCTATAGGACCTCAGGTACATTAGTAAGAAACCTGCCATTCGCACGCAGCCCGTTATAACATTTTGAGATTTCAGATTTGAAAACAAAACACCTTAATTTCGCCTGAAAACGTTGAAAACAACTAGAAAGTTGCAATAACGTTTCAAATGCATGCAAAAATTGCACTTTATGGCTACTTTTTACGCCATCTACCCTCAGTGGGGGGTACCGTAAGTGGGTGTGACTGGTCGTGACGGCCGTTTTTCCCGCCTGCAATACATAATACAAATTTTTCTGAATAATGCTCAAAACGTGTCAAAAAGCATCATTTATGATGTATTTACTTTTTATAATCATTTTGGAATTTTTTTCCATTTTTTTCTTTTTTTTCCGGACCATCAGAAAATTTTCCATTTTTTTCCGGAAAAAAACATTTTTTCCGCGGAAAATTTTCCGGTGCACAACCCTGATATTTAGTATTTTCAGTGTTTTTGCATATATGTATATATTTTGGTAAATATTTTAGTAGTAACGTAAACGTATTATTATATTTTTTATGTTTAGGGTATATTCTATATTATATTATTTTTATTATATATATTATATTATTTTATTATATTAAATATTTTATTTTTTTATAATAAAATTATATTTATAATAATATATATATATTTTATTATATTTTATTTATTATATTATTTTTATTATATTATACAAGACTAGTGCGTCTAGTTTAGACTAGTTAGACTAGATTTACAACGTGAAGTCACGCAGTGTTTAACAATAAAACTTGTTTTGAAAAAAAATTCAAAATTCAAACTTGAGTCAAAGTTGACTTGCAATGCGATTTGATCGCATATGAGGTGATTACAGGTAGTCAACAAAAGGGAAAAATTCCAGGAGCCATAACTTTTTATACGGTTGTGGTATCGACGTGAATTTTTTTTAAATGCTAGCGCTTGTCAAGAGCTATCAATTGATAGGTCGCACGATGACGTAAAAACCAACCAATGCTCCGTATTAATTAATTGTTAAACGCTGATTTAACGTGGCGTCCGTCAACGTCAAGTAAGGTGTCATTCGAAAGCGCCTGAAGTTCTGAGCAGAATGCCGTCAATTTCATGTTTCTACGTCAACGTTGAAGCAAGTTATAACGGTTTCAATTTTTCCGAATTTTTGGTCAATACGCATATGGTGTGAGTAGTCGCGGAGGAATTTTTTCGAACAAAATGTTTTCTAAAAAGAACTTTAGGCAATAACTTTTTCCAGAGACCACGTAAAAGGTTCTAGTTTTCACTATTAGATAGTGCAGACTATGGGCTTTTATTTGATCCCAAAAAAGCTAGACGTTAACGCTGACTTATATACAGAAAAATGCAAAATAAAATTTTTGAATAAAATAAATTTCAGATTTAGACCCATATGGCCGGCTCCATGGTGACTGATGGAGTAAAAACTGTTTTGTGTAAGGATCACAGTTATATGGATGACTTCATGGAAGCGTTTCTTTTGTTATATCAATGGTAACACGGACGTTACGTAACATTTTTGAAAAATACTCAGTTTACGTAATAACTTTTTACGCCATAACTTTTTTAGCTAGCTGGTAAAAAGTTCTAGTTTTCGGCATCAGTTAGGATATAAGAACAGCTTTCATTTGACACCGTAAAAACTATAGGTTACCGCTGACTTATGTGCCGAAAAACTTAAGATTAATTTTGACAATAAAATAACTCCAACTTTACTGACCTGGAACCAGAGAACCGGGCCACGTCCATCATAATGTAAGCTTATTTCATGTTTAGAACATCAACGCCAACCCTTCCAGAGCCACCTCACCCTATTATTATAATTATCACAAAAAATAAGATAGTTTTAAAGATGGTAAT
>JASANF010012713.1:0-18998 GCA_030248245.1 Trissonchulus sp. WLG1_4 | reverse complement strand
AAAATTTGGGGAAATTTTTGATTTTTAGGCGGCCAAATTTAGTCCATTGGAGACGTATCAGAAAATTTTTCCGGCCGGACCATAAAAACCAAAGGGGGGACCCTTGTGTAAAAAATCACTGGGGAAAAATTTCGGGGGGAGGGGAATTCCCCCCATCCCCCCCCCCCTGGGTACGCCCTTGGCTGCAGGGGACTGGGGGCGGTAGCCCCCAGAAGCTGGAGCTTTTTTAGAATTTCGAAATAAAATTTGCATTGAAAAACCAATTCTAAGCAACACTTGTCGTGAAATCATAGTTGTTGCAGGGGTCTGGGGGCGGCAGCCCCCAAGAAAAAGATTTGAGAATTTTTTATTTTTAGGTAAATTCAGTGAATTGGAGACGTATCGGAAAATTTTTTCGGCCGGGTCATAAAAACTGAATGGGGAAAACTGCCTTGTTTAAAATTTTTCTGACCATTGAACAACCCCGGCGAGATGACAATGCAAAGCGAAGTAAAGTCAGCGCGGTGGTTCCGGAAAAATTTTTTCTATTTTGACGACAAATTTCTTCAATTTAGGCCTATTTTTGTTATGCGGCTCCAAAAAAGTTTCCTTTGCTCTGGGCAAAAGGGGGGTATATGTATCCCCTGTCCGCCTCCGCTCACGAAGTCTAAGGACAGCCCTCGTCAACTAACTTGAAATGACTATAACTTGAAATGACTGTAAATACTTATTCGATTGTGATTATTTTTACATTCATCATGTTCAGAGTCACATTTTGTTATGTGAGCGCTATCGTTATTACTAAATGGGTTTTTAGGCAAAATTGCTAATATTTCAAACTTTTAACTTATTTAGATGAAAAAAGCACCAAAAATTGGCCCATGGGGGGACTAGCAAACCTAAAAAATACGTTGTATACAGGAAAAAATTTAAGAAAAACCATGGGTTACAAGGGCTGTCCTTAGACGTTCCTCCTCCACTCCACCCACCGCACGGTTTTTAATTAAAAGCCATGCAGAATATATAACTAACTAAATACATATATATATACCGATAACAGTTGTCAGCATTACTCATTATTAATACACCATAGCAGATATAAGTCATGCATATATATACATTAGAGCAGTATATAATGAATTAGGGGCAAGATTTCCTCGAAAGAAAATTTTGGAAAGTTTTTGAAATTTCAGTGTAATTTTGGTCAATTGGAGACGTGCCGGAAAATTTTTTTCAGCGGTGTGATATAACCAAAGGGGGACCACAGAAAAAAAGTAAGAAAGGGGGGGGGGACTGAAATCGCGAAGGGGGGGGGCTAAAATCGCGAAGGGGGGAGCTGATGTCCCCCTAGCCCCCCCTGGGTATATACGCCACTGCAAATGACTATATGACTATCTTTGATTTTTTATAGTTTTGAGTACGTTATGATGTTTTAAGGCATCGTCTAGGCTTAACTTGGAGGATTCTCTAGGCTAAGCTGGCCGCGGTTTCCTGAAAATTTAGATTTTTTTAGTACCTAAGCATGAGCCTAAGCCTAAACCTGAACCTAAGCCTAAGCCCAAACCTAAGCTCAAGCCTAAATTGAAGCCCAGTTTGAATTTGGTCAAAGATTGGACGTTTCTGGTGAAATTGGCCAATTTTTCGGAAGTAACGAACGGGGCCAACGTAACGTGCCTTTGTTTTGATTTCAAAAAATGCGTTTTTTGCATTTAAAATGTTTTCAAATGTTTTTGCAAAAATTTGATGTCTTCAGCGATTTTTCCGCTTTCTCCCCTCGGCTTTTTGGGCCCTTCTTCGGATAAAAAAATTTGGACCGCGTAGCACCCCCCTCGCGTGGTGGTAGACGACATCAGAAAAATTTTCGCTCAAAACCCATCTGCATTCAACCTGAAAATCTTGTCCCCCTTTCACGGAATTTTTTGCCCCTTCATATTTTCAGCAAATCTTGTGCCTTGCTAGGAAATCTTTCCCCCCTTCAGGCAATCTCCCCCCCCCTTTCAGAAAATCTTTTCCCCATTTAAATTTTCAGGAAATCTCGTTCCGTTTAAATTTTTAGAAAATCTTGGGCCCTGCTTCACGAAATATTTTGTTTCAGCTACGCATTTGTTTATACCTAAACTTGAGATTCCTTATTCTATTTCTACCCAAGAAGCTGTGGTCTTTTTCCTTACTACATGATTATATATGACTGCTTGTTTCAGCAGCGGAGTTATGTAATTTGGCGCTTCATCCATTGTGTATTTACATATACCATGCCGGTGACAGAATCCTGCTACCCAGAAATGCTATCAGTGGAGGTGCAGACGGACTCGTCGACCGATAGCATCAGTGATAGCGAGCAGAGCACCCAGGCCAGTCTCAGTCCGTATCAGTCCCGACTTGGCTCCCTGCTGTTTCGTCGCTCCAAGCCAGCGCCCCAGACGTCCACGGCCAGCGCCGTCAGTCAGACATGCCATCTGATGGCCAAACACGTCATTCGATGGGCCCTTGGTCAGGCCTCTGAGTCGGACACTGCGTCAGTACCCGCTGATCTGAGGACTTGCATTTTTACCATGCAAACGCTGGTCTCCAAACTACTGATCAGTCATGAGTATTTATTCAATGGATTGATTGCCCGATTGCAAGAGGCCCAGCTGATTTCCCTGCAGAGTCTTCAGTCCCCCCAGGACGTTGTGGACAGTCCGGTCTGCGATACACCTGGCTTGCCGACCAACTTGCAAACAACTCTTCTGGGTGTCATAGATGAGCTGTGCAGCGATGGACGTTTTAACTGGGGCCGTGTGGTGGCCTTCTATGCTTTCTCCGCCCGCCTGGCCATGCACTTGCATCAGGAGCAACAGGATTCGGAAGAGAATGTCACTGCGCTGGAACAGTGTGTGGGGCACTGTGTGCAGTCGAAGTTTGGACCATGGATGACCAAACATGGAGGATGGGTAAAGAGGGAGACACTCTCCTGTCTGCCTGTGGTTTAGCGCAGGCAGATGCGCTCGTCGTCTTCCGGCCTACCGGTTGAAGTTTTGTTCAACAGGTATATAGCCGGCCAATCAGCATTTAGATTCTATGCTTAACACACTTTTACTTGATCGTTGATGCATTGATAAGCGATAAGATAGTTATAAAACGTTAATAACTCATTAACTTAATTCATATATTATGCTTTAGTTGCAAGAAAATCACAAAAGGTTTGATAATCCCATTTTCCACATTTTGGCAAACTTTCAGCTAAATTACTCGATAAACTTTTGAGATATGAAGTTTACTAAATTTCTTAAAATTTTCTTAATTGATTTCCCTGAAGCTTTGTCAAAATGTCCCCAAAAATATTAGCAAACCTATTGTGATGTTTTTGCTACTAAAGTTTTAATTGATAATGAGTTATTAACTTTTGTCATTTCTTGTTGCTCATCATTTATCACTGCATCAGCAATTAAGTATGATAATACTAAATAAAGTGTGTTACGTATAGAATCAACACTCTGATTTGCCGCCTATCTGTTTAATAAAACTTCACCGGTAGGCCGAATACGACGAGCATATCTGTCTGCGCTAAAGCACAGGCAGGCAGGATAGTCTCTCAACTCTTTTTCGATATATAAAGTGAGGCACTTGTGTACTCTTGATAAGTACTTTTTTATTTGTACACACAGATCAGAAGATGTGATTGCGAAGCCCAATTAGAAGTGGTATAATATTATGTTGCTTAGGTAGCCTTCGTTAGGTGGTTGAGTTTGGTCAAAAACTGCAATGCCTCTTTTCCAGAAGTACAAAGAAACTAAAAATAGGAAATCAGGATACAGACAGACACAACTGGCAGAGGTCTGACTCGGGGAGTCGGACTCGTAGGAATCCTTAATTTTTAAGTTTTACTTACAGATTTTGAAGCGCGAAGCTCGTTGTAATTTTGACATTTATAGAAATTTATTAGTGCGTGAATGCCATGCCCACTTGAATGCACAGGTCCACGACTTTATAGGCCCCTCCAGTCTGAGCTCGATTACTCTCTCCTTAGATCCGTCTGAGTAAATATAGTTGCCAACTTTCCAAACAAGAACAACTATCCAGTAGTTATTCTAGAGCGACTCTAGACTCGTAAAGTGACAATTTTGACACCTAATAATGTAGCTTTTATGCTGTTTTCAGACAGCCTTTGAGAAAAATTTCAAAGGCATCTCTTCAGACGTAAATACGGAGCGAAGATTATTTGGAATTCTGCTGGTGGCTGGTGTGGGGCTGGGCCTTCTGTCATTATTTGCTCTCAAATAATACTTTGATGATTTGCTGCTTTCGAAACTACATATATGCGCTTGTGCCTATTGACATACCTAATCTAACCATACATGTATTTGGGATCTTAGTTTTCGAGAGTTTGTCCCGGTTTTTGCAGAATTTTTTTTGTCGCGAAGTGCGATTTTATTTGTGCTATCAACCTGTTGGTGTTAAAATTATCATTATGTACATTTGTTTTATTTGACTTCCAAGTGTAAGGTATAAACTACGTGCCCCACTTGTATTCGAGCTAGGTGGTAGTTGTTAGTAGTTGTTTTGCACAGTTTTAATGTCATCTTCAAAAACTGTTGATGTTATTGGGGTATCTTTTTTTGTTCTAGCTGCACTCTTGTATATAATATGTTCCGCAACTCTGTATGGAGTTGAACTATGTGATGTATGCTTTTGTTGCAGCGTTTAAAATGCACATTGCTCCGTTGCAAGTTATATATGTAGTTGCTAAGTGGTAATGTTTGGTTTGTTCTTTGTTACTTACATACGCTTAACTGCGTTTTTTACAAGTTTTATCTTAGCTTTTTTGTTTTATTTTTTCAATTTCTACATGAGATTTTCTGCATTTTACTTCAATTTGAATTTATGAATGTATCTATTGTTATAATAATCAGTCTATATTTTGTCTTGTCTAGTTTTATACGTGTGTATATTCCCCACAGTCTTGCTATTGTGTGAAACTTTACCATTTGTAAACAATAGTATTTGCGCTATTATGTACAGATAATATATACAATGCTCCTATTGCATATGTAGTCATGCGATAAGTATTATCAGCAAATTATATAGCCATGTGCCCATGTGACTAAGTTGTTTGACGGTTCAACAAATTTGTATTGTAAGATATAAACACGTAATATCAGCATCATGTGAAAAAATTTGTGTGTGTCAGCATTGCAGGATATTATGAAATGTTTGCAAGCATGGGAACCTTTTTTGGTAAAAAAATTATTACCAAAAAAAGACAGTTCGCAATTGTCTTTGTCCCAAGAGTTTTGTCCTTAAGCAATTTCAGAAAAACTGATTTTTTAGTCCGACAATTTTTTTTCAGAAACAGAGTTGAAGTTAACTCTAGCTCGTATGCACAAAATTATGCGAAGAGATTGCATTCCTTTCTCACGACTGCTGGCCAAAGTTTGTTCTAGTCTCCTTGAGTATGAGTGTTAACCTGGCAGTAGACTGTTTCGTAATTTTGATTGCTTGACATTTTCAAACACTAACTTACCTACACAAAATGCCGTCGACAAAGAAGTATGGGACTTAATTGATATGTTATTACTTGTATGATGATTGATGATAACTTATCACATGTAGTTTTTGATGCTAATGTTGTCAAGTTGTATATTTTTTGCAAATTTGTTATGATGTGCACAGTTACGAATCTTGTATATGTTACTTTGTAAGATTGTTGGAAACGAAGTTGTAACGATTTATTACTTGATCTTTTGCAGGTTTTTTACACTTACTGATGGTTCAACACGTTTGTAGGTTGTGGGCAACACATGCTGTCCAATTTCAGACTATGATTGGCCGTGGGCTTTATGAGAGGATGAGTTGTAGCTCATTCCACGCACAAAATAACACAAGTTTTCAGTATTGATAAGTTGACACTTGACAGCCGTATGGTTGTTCGCTACTTGATAATGATGTCCAACGACCTGCTGAGTGCGTGACAAATGGCGTACTACGTATTAAAAGTTGCAATGTGAAAATAATTACTTGTACTTATAAAACAAGACTATAGGATACAATTGCAATAGCAATACAATAACAATAGCAATCCAATACAAGATTAGTTTGGTTTAGAATTTAATAAAATCTCTAAAAACCATCAAGCAGTATATAACTTTTATAACTTTATACCATGCAGTTGTTATGCAGTGGTGGTCAAGACGTCAAGGATAAGTTCTCTTGTTGAACACTGAACTACTCCCCCACGATAACCGTCCACTCTAAACCCAGGTCATCGTAAAAAAACACGGAAATATAAAAGACCAAATGTTAAGAAGTGGTCGATTTGAAAAAACTCTGTAGTCTGTGTCCGTAATCGTTACTGCTCCAAACTGCTTACGACATTTTGTGCCGGCGGATTAGTTATAACAAGAGTACATAATAGTGTCTCTCTATTTAGAAGAAGAGTGAGACACTCTCCTTTCTGCCTGTGTTATAGCGCAGGCAGATGCGCTGGTCGTTTTGAAGCCACATGTTGCCGTTTTATGCAACATGTGGCTAGCCAGTCAGAAGCGAGCTTTGCTTCTGATTGGCTAGACGCCTGTGCACGTGCTCCAATCAGCATGCAGGTGCTCTAATGACTTATTGGCTAGCCACATGTTGCATAAAACGGCAACATGTGGCTTCAAAACGACCAGCGCATCTGCCTGCGCTATAACACAGGCAAAAAGGAGAGTGTCTCACTCTTCTTGTATAAAGAGTGAGACACTATTATGTATTCTTGGTTGTAAGGTGTAATTTATATATTGGTGTTGTTGTCTTTTGTATACCGATACAATTCGCTACTGAATTTGCATTTGTACAGTTATTGTGTTTACGTTTCAGTCAGTTAATTTGGTGGTGTCAATGCTACTATTCCAGATAAATAAATGGTTTTATATTTTTATAAAGTTAGTTTTGTTAAGAAATTTGAGTTAGTTAGTTTTGTTAAGAAATTTGAGTTTACGATGTTGGGCTCTCGGACCCTTGCATAGTTTTCTGATTAATTAAAACAGTTAAAAGTTTAGAAATGTGATTCCGAATAGAAGCTATATATAGCTACTGGAAACTATAGCCGCCATACCTCCTTGGAACCTTGCAGCTCTGGTTATTAGGTGCCTTGAGGGAATTGTTGGGTTGCACTGTGTGGGAGAATTTTGGTGTTTTATCAGCCGTATGGGTTGATAGAAGCACATTGCCTAACATTTTGAGGGCCACAAATGTACAGTTTGTTACCATACGGAATAGGTCGTTTTTAGTCCGTTTTATCGGGTTCAATTAGCTACTTAGGTATGCTCAGATTCGACATTTGGTTTTTTAAGCAATGACGAACACACCAACTAATATGTACGCTTTCTCTCATGCGTGACGCCTATACCGCCAGGAAATGTTAGGAAATCTTGTCCCCCTCCAATTTTTCTAGAAAATCTTGTCCCCCCTTCAGAATCTTGTCCCCCCCAACATTTTGCTCAGGAAATTTTGTCCCTCCCCCCTCCAATTTTCTTAAGAAATCTTGTCCCCCTCTTCAAAAAAATTTTGTCTCCCCTGCATTTTGCTCAGGAAATCTTGTCCCTCCTCCAATTTTCTTAGGAAATCTTTTCCCCCCTTCAGGAATTCTTGTCCCCTTTCCAGAAAAATTTTGTCTCCCCTACAATTTGCTTGGGAATTGTCTCCCATCAGGAAATTTGTCCCCATTCCAGGTAATATTTCCCCGTACAATTTGCGGAGGGAATCTGTGTAGATTTGCAAGTGAAGGTGCAAATTTTTGGTAAATCCCATTTGTTCGACTTAATAACTGACTAATTGATGATTTCGAAAATGACTGATGAAGTGTCGAGTAATTACAGACAAATAACTAAGTCTGACCAGAAACTGCTGAACTCTCAGGGTGGATTTCACAAAGGTGGTTTTACTAAACCATGGTTTTACGTATGTACGTTTTTATATGATTTGCACATAATTTCATTACAAAATATCGCCTGATTCGTTACGAATTTTGGAAATTTTCTTAAACCATGGTTTTAGCGCAGTTAAATTTTTAAACCTGCAGCACAGCAGGTCTTTGTTTTGCTGAAATTTCAGCTGAGCTAAAACCATGGTTGAAGAATATCTACAAAATTCGTAACGAATCAGGCTATATTTTGTAATGAAATTATGTACAAATCATATAAAAACGTACGTAAAACCATGGTTTAGTAAAACCATGTTTGTGAAATCCACCCTCAGACTCTTAACTAAAGTCTGACCAAAAATTACTAAAAATTACCTTCAGATAAAATAGGTGGTGTGATTTTTGCGACTACTCGCTGTACTCTTGGTACCTGAAATTCATTCTTTTCAGAATGAAATCACGTTTTCTATTGTGTCAGGGTCCAGCAGTTTTTGGTCAGACTTTAGATTCACTTTAGATTAACTAGATTCACCCGAGCACTAATTCTTCTCACGCATTTGTAAGGCATTTTATTTTTCAATCTATTAGGTATATGTAATTTAACAGATTTACACCGACTTAGTTTTGTATTGCTGTTGCTGATAAATAGGTATTTTATGGTCAATCAAAGGTAAGTAGTAACGCTTTCCCAGCTGTTATTCTGAAGCTTTATTTGCAGCTTGTTAAATCCGCTCGTTAAGTCCGAGTAAAATAAATCCGTTAAATTCATTTTTAGGAATTGGCCACAAGTTTTTGTGAAGATAAAGTTTCAATACACCGCTTTAAGTGCTAATTTTGGTACATATATATGCATGCACGAAATCCGGAATTGCCATCTGACTGTCAACATTTTTAGTGGCATTTTTTGTCAAAAAGCAACATCCGCACATCCGCATGAAATTTAGCGGATGCGGATATCCACGACATCCCTAATTACATGACTCTGCAGTATACCTATATGCCCATGGCCATATTTCCTGTAGGGGGGGGGGCAAGCTTTTCTGGAGGACAAAATTTCTTGATGGGGGGACAATATTTCCTAAGAAAATTGGAGAGGGGACAAGCATTTCTGAGCAAAATGTAGGGGACAAGATTTCCTGAAGGGGGGGACAAGATTTCCTAAGAAAGTTGGAGGGGGGACAAGATATCATGAGCAAAATGTTGGGGGGACAAGATTTCCTGTCTAAGGGGACAAGATTTCCTAGGAAATCCTGTCCGGGGGGGCAGCATTTCCGGGGGGACAAGATTTCCTGTGACACCGTCCACACTCTTCTGCTAAAAGCGCGCATTGCGATCTTGCAGTGGCGTGCAGGCCTCACCATTGTTTCACTTGCGATGCCGTCAAATCCTCTGCATTTTGCCCAGGGGTGGACGCGGGTCGTGGGTACCCGCGGGTTGGGTTGGGTTGGGTCGGAAAATTTGAGCCGTGGGTCGACCCGCGGGTACCCACTTTAGGCTGCGCGGGTCGAAAAAATTTTTTCCGACCCGCGGAAACTGGAACCTGAACCTGGAACTGAAGAAATTGTTGACGAGGGTCCCCCCTTGGTTTTTATAGCCCGGCCAAAAAAATTTCTGATACGTCTCTAATTGACAAAATTTGGCCTTAAAATCAAAAAATTCTAAAAAATTTTTATGGGGGCTGCCGCCCCCAGACCCCTGCAAACTCTGTGGCTTACTATTCCTTGTTATTAACTTCCATGAAAGCCTATGCATGTCTACTAGAGTACATTATGCTGTATTTACTGGTGTAATATACAGTCTGATATGAAGTTCCCACCTTTTGTTTTTAATTTGCCTGTCGTAAAATTTTTTGATTACGTCTCCAGATGACCAAATTTGTCCAAAAATTGAAAAACCTCCATTTTTTCTGAGGGCTGCCGCCCCTAGGCCCTCGCTACAGTTAGTTTATTTTATTTAAATGACCATATTCACATTTTGTTATGTAAGCCACTTTGCCAATAAGTGTAAAAATAATTGGATTCTGGGGGCTGAGGCCCTCAGACCCCGCAATAGTGAGTTTAAACAATTGAGCAAAAGAGTGGGCGAGGTGCGACACCCCTTTGCAAAATCCTGGCTACACGCCCCTGTATAATGTACGTTATGGTTATAGAGTGGTGGGTCAAAGTGGGTCGCGGGTCGGGTTTTACGGCGCGGGTTGGGTCGCGGATTACCCACGAGTGTCGAGCCGCGGGTTGAGTTGGGTCGCGGGTCGAAAATTTCGACCCGCGTCCACCCCTGATTTTGCCAGATCGCGTAATAGCATCACACAAGGGCTCGAAGTGGAAGAGCTCTGTACATAATGAAGCTCACGTACAAAAAACTAACGAGGAACGCGGTGCGCTTAGATTGTCTTATTAAATTTAACAAGACTTAAGGTGAGGAAAGACCGCGCCAAAATTATAGGCAATTACTGGACGAGTCAGCAACTTTTCACCGTTGGGGGTGGTGAGCCCCGCTAATTACTCATTTTTGGTCACAACATTTATTCCTCGTGCATAATTTTGTGTACTATTCGTGCTCACGGTGTGCCTATCCTAATGCTTAGCGAAACTAAGGTGACAGAGCCTGTAACGGCTTACAGTAACAGTACTATATACAGTAGGCTTATAGGTGCATACTCAAAACTATATTAATTGATTTTTGTTACCTTAGTATACTATATAATAATAAAAATCACTTTCACTCACTGCAGAGTGTGCGTATACTGATGAATTACGCTAAATTATGACTTACGTTCAACGTTGAGATGCAGGGCCACGTAACCCATCATTTAAAAGCTCTTAGAACGTGCTTGCAAATGATGCTAAAAGTATTTCAGTATGTCTACGCTATCAAAAGTTATGCCCTCTTAAAACATTTGCTAAGGGCTCCACGGATAACATAACACCATGTGTGATCAAATCTCAATGAGACTGCACTTTAGGCAAGAAAATGCAAAATTTTTGCTTTAATTTGCTGTTATATACATTAGGGGAAGACGGCCTAATAAGGGACAGTCCCCAATAAGGGACACTCCAACTTTCTCGTGATTGCCTAAATTATAGGCTTCAATTTAATTGGAAATTGAAGTGTCACGTGATAGCCCACGTTTCGCTCTATCGATTGGCATCACGTTTCACGTGATAACTGACTTCCAATCAAAATTACTGCATCGTTTTCACATTCTGTCATAATAATTGAAAATGTATGGCCAGACAGTTGACTGCGGCATGAAAGTTTATCACCCTTGCCTGACGCGAAAGTTGAATTATTTGCAATAAATGTGGTATCATACGAAAGCTTAACCTCTGCTGCGTCGCCTCGCATCAAGATTTTTTCAAATTTGTTAAAATTACCAGTACCTAGTTTGAATTTACAGTTTGACCTTTGTGTTGTTTGCCTTACCCATTTTAGGGACACAACATGCCCTATTAAGGGACACCTGTGCCGATTTAGGGACAGTCAAACTAAATTAAATAAGGGACAATTTCCATTGATGTAACAGCCTATTCAGTGCACTAATTGAAGAAAATGTGAGGAAAAACTGTTCATGTACAAACAGAGTTATTCTTGGTTTTGTGATATATAATTTTAAAGTCTTGTTTGAAGTTACTTTTCTTAATCACTGTAATTTTAAGTTTTTGACCGATATTGATGTATTTGAGCATTTACATTTCAGTTAAGAGTTTCTATTTTCGCAAGCAAAATGGTAAAAGTTTTGAAAAAAATGAGTACTGTATTCTAGGCAGAGGAACCTCTAATGTAAGGGGTGAGCCCTCTATTTGTGTTCAGGAGCTCCAACCTCCAACTACCTCCAGAAAAATGAAAATCTCAATTTCGAAAATTTGACCGCTAATGACTGCCTCTTTCTTTGAGGGTCAAGTGACCCGGCCACCCCGTGAGGGCACAGACCAATTTAGGGGGCTCAATCACTCAAGGAGGACCCATTCCACCAAAGTTTTGTCCATCTTCATATCCATCAAGTGTTACCTCAGAAATAAACTGTAAAGCTATGAGAAGGCAACGTTTGGAAAGTGAATAATAACAAAAAATGATGAAGCGTGCGTGGGAAAGCAGATGAGAGTACAAATGGGGGGGGACGCAATGAAATCAGATGTCACACTAAATTGCTCATTTTTGAGCTTGTAGACCGAACAATTCAAGACCCAATTTATGTGTAGGTATAACCTTTTCATGCCTGGAGGGGCCATGTGGCACCAACGTTATGAATATCATATCTGGGTCTATAAAACTTGGCTAGGTAGTTCTAGCAAGGGTACATAATAGGGAAGAGTATGACACTCTTCCCTATCCTAGCTAATCGGCCCGGACGATGCTCTGGCCGAAATAGCCCTTTTACGTCTTGATTTCAGGGGGGGACCCCCCCTCATATCCCGGAAGTGTCTTGATTTCAGGGGAGGTACCCCCCCCCTCGTTTCAGCACACTGCCACAGTGGTGTCTTGATTTCAGGGGGGGGGGTACTCCCCTTCGTTTCAGCACGTACAAGCTCACCACAGAGTTCATGCTGGCAGTGTGCTAAAACCAGGAGGGGGGGTACCCCCCCCTCAAATCAAGGCACCACCGAATTTGCTCTGGCAGTGTGCTGAAACGAGGGGGGGGTACCCCCCCTGAAATCAAGACACTTCCGGGATTTGAGGGGGGGTCCCCCCCTGAAATCTAGACATGTCTTGATTCTAGGGGGGGTACCCCCCCCCCTGAAATCAAGACGTAAAAGGGCTATTTCGGCCGGAGCATGGTCCGGGCCGATTAGCTAGGATAGGGAAGAGTGTCATACTCTTCCCTATTATGTACTCTTGGTTCTAGTCAGCGAATCTTCGCACCTTTTTTACCAATCGTAAATCTTTGTATTTAGCGGCCAAATTATAGGCTAGTCCTACTGCCGCACAACAAAACCAATGCTTATGTAGTTGGGCGATGTGCAAATTGGACTTCTTTCGTCACATTTCAACTATGGCAAACGCATGGTTGCCCTGTTAATACTCTAGGGTGAGGTACATACGTGCCTGAGCAATGGCGCAAATTTTTCACAATTTCTCAACTTTGAGCGCTCATAACTTGGAAACGGTGCGTTTTAGACCCTTTATCGGCGGATTATGTTTTGTCCACCATTAATTTCTCTATCGAATGGCGGTTTCGCGATTTCTGTATAACGCACGTAGCTCAAATAATGGCCGAAAAACTAAAGGGTGTCAGAGTCAGGATGCCTAGACTGAGAAAGTCCCGACATGAAAGGGTTAAGGCTATACCTATAGTGGTGGGTCAAAGTGGGTCGCGGGTCGGGTTTTACGGCGGGGGTTGGGTCGCGGGTTACCCAGTACCCACGACTGTCGAGCCGCACGTTGGGTTGGGTTGCGGGTCGAAAATTCTGACCCGCGTCCATCCCTGTGCATATTACATAGTTAGCTTTTGAAAGTAACCAAGGGTTCTGTTCTTAATTGCATGTCATTTTCTACAATATACAGTACCGATTGGCTAAAATAAATTGTTTTTTGTGAAAATGGAAAGTTATTCGCCTAGACTAAAATTTCTTACCGATCGGCAACCTGTTGACGCCTACAGGCGGTTTTTGCTACTTTCATTTGTCAAACACACTCAAAGATGCTGTTTGTACACTCGTAATAAAGTGCGGTCTTAGTCAGTTACTCGTTTTAAGTAAATCAAGCCTTGCAAAAGCAACTAATAGACAATATTGTCCCTTATTTTGTCTCCAAAAATGTGTCCCTTGTTCGATACGCGGTGTCCCCCATTGGGACTGCCCGTGTTCCTAATTTAGTACATTCAACCAAAACAAGGCTGAGTTTACAATTTTCATAGCCGAGAAATATTTAGTGCCTCAACCATTTTGTAAATTACTGTATTTGTAGCCAACACATTGACAATTAAATTACTTTATACTAGAAGTTGTTTCGTTCAGTAATTTTATTTTTATTGGTGAAAGTATTTCGTTTTATGAAAATTTACATTTATCTGTCCCTTATTAGGCCGTCTTCCCCTACGTCAGCAAAGGTCGAAACAAATCTAAACAAGTAGGCCCCAAAAGGGGCAATGTTCCTTCCCCGGTGTCTACCTTTCAAGTTTAATTGAATTGTATCTATTCCCCTGCTGTACACTACATTGCGTTAGGTACTTACCCTACTACCTACGTATGTACGTACATTTAGACAAAAGTGCTGCAGGATGTTAAGCATCCCGCTGCAGCGAGCCATTCAGCCCAAATTACGCTTTGATCTGAGCTGAGCACATCAGCTCTAAGAAGCGATAAACAGTGTTATCCAGGGGCTCTTATATACTGCTGGTGAAACATTACGGTGCCGAGGCTGAAAAAGTACACTACAACACTCTCTACATCGATTATTGATTTTTATGCATATACGCAGACAAAAATCAGCAACCAACTCCCAGGCTGAAAACACACAAAACATATAGGCTATACAGCCTACTCAGCAGCGTTTAACGCTGCGAACAGTTAGTTTCAAAACAATAGTTCCTTCTCTAGAAGGAACAAAAACTAGACGCACTAGACTTGTTTTAAAGAAAGAATTTGTTATGATAGTTAATTATTGATAACTGATGTAGGTAGTTGGCTTTATTTTGCCGATGGCTGCTTACATTTATTTAGTTATCAGTTCTAGCTTTTCTGTAATTTGGCTGGCGGATGTATGGCGGCTAGTTGCCGAGTGTAAACTCCGTGTATTTTTCAAGTATTTTAATTAATTAGTCACTTAGGTGACATCTAGCGGAAAATCCGATTAGTCACATCTTTGGGGATCGGAGATGAGAGGTCTTTTATGATTTGTAATGGACCTGGAAAAATACTGAAATGGTTGGTTGGAAAACAGACTGTATTTTAATTCAGTATGAGCGCCAAGCAACATGTAGATCTATATTTCTACACAGTGACCTGTTTGTGTGGGATCGGTAGCCTAGCCCTAGCTATCAATTGGAATATTGCAATAATTGGAAATGAAAAGTCATACTGTAAACGCCAAATCAATCTTAAAATGGGCATGGTATACGTACTGTAACGCAAAACGTATCACGTTAACTAGTTTTTAACGATTCTCCCTATCTGACCTCATCAAAATGGGATTGTTAACTTGATCCGAATGAATTCAAATGGTTATCGCGATAATAATCTGTAAGTAACGTCAAACCTGCTGTTCATAACTTCCAGTTCAGTGATGTTATGGGTTCTTGTTTACGGGGTTCTGCGTTAGATCATCTACAGATGCAATTAGTGTGGAAACAAATAGGCTTTTAATTTGAAAGTTCATGTTTATGCTGACTGCTCAGCCACAGGAGAGTCAATTAATGTTTCTGCTCAGTTTTCAGCTTCGTGTGCCTTTTGAAATTCCTCATAGAGTCAGCTGATGGTTGTTAGGATATCACTCACGGAAACCGTTTCTCATCAAGATTAATAGTCTGATATAACAAACACAAAACAGTTTGTACTGCTAATATCCTAATGTTAGTACTGGTGGAGGGGGGTTCATTCCGCGAAAATACACGAATCGTATTTTCTGCAAAATCGTAACCATGTTGGCTGAAATCGTACTTCGCTCTGACTCTTTAATGGCTTTCTGTATTTCCTTAGCTGTGGGGTTATTGATATTCATAATATCGTCGGTTTCTTTAGTCTCTATTGCTATAGATTACATATTATAATTATGAACGTGGTACTTTTTGTCATTAATCAGAGTCGCAGAAAATCTTCGTTAAATTTTTAGCTACCAAGGTACTTTCAAATTCATTGCCCATTTTAGGCCAAGTTTAGGCCATTATTCAGAAGACCATTTTGATTTCTACTGGCTTGATTGTCGAGGTCTTTGACTGAAGCTATGTTGATTTTTACGCATACCTACCTACATACCTAATACGTATGTATTCCTTAGCCTGCGGCTTATGTAACAAAATTAATTGAGTAAGCAACTGTATACGTCAAAAGAACACATGTTTTTTTCATCAAATCCGCAGAAGTGATTCCAGATCTAGATTTAATACATTATCCAAATGTTGGAGCTCACTCTATACGCATTGATGCTGTTATGTCGTTGTAACGAATGATAAGGCACATACATACACCTCGGTGCAATACCACGTCCAACGGACTCAATCTAATTGTGCATAGCGTATAATCGTCCCTCGATCTTCTGTAGGTAATATTCTTTCGATACGTCAAGACTTCACCAGTCTGAGCTTCTCTATTGGGTGAGTATATATACATTAGATGCGTCCGGTGTATGTCCCCATTCTGTAATTGTGCATCCATGCTTGTCCGTCTGTTTACGTTTAGCAATAAACCGTATTCATTTCGGTCCCCTAGAACAACAACCGGCTAACTTACAAAAAGTTGAAAATGAGAAAATCGACTTTAAAGTTTGCAACACTTTGATCAAGCATTTATTCAACCATTTTTTACAAGCAGTAGCTTAAATTAAACCTCAACTTTCTCTCTGTTTTGCTGTAAAATTTCAGCCGAAAAGCTTGAACTGACATTTTTTCCGAAGCAATCTTAAAACTCTGATCTGCAGTTGGCCGGTTGTTGCAGCACAAATTTTACACGTGTTTGATGGTTTGTCCGGTTGTTGCACTGTCACAAAATATTGCACGTACATGATGAAGATTAGCGGTTAGCCGCTTTCTAACCTGATGCACCAAGAATTCATGCTGACATCATGAATGCTCCAATTTGGCACAGAAGTAGCAAAAAGTACTACCTAATGAGTTTCGAAAAAATTATAGCGCTAACTGCTGTAACTAAATAGTATTTCACCAAATTCAACTTGTACAAAAAAATTGATTTACTCGCCGTAGCGAATCAGTAGACGCTGGCGGTTTTTTTCCTTTTGAAGAAGCCGAACAGGTTCATGAGTGAACCAAATTTTAGAACTTTTGCTTTTGAGGAAGCGTAGAAATCTGACACTGTTTGCAGTTGAGCAACAACCGGTCAACTACACAGTTGGCTGTTTGTTACCCGTGAGCCTGAAACAAGAATTAACGGCCAAGGGCAGTTAGCCAATTGTTGCTCCAGGCTGTTGAAAAACGGCCATTTGCACTTTTCTGAGTTTCTACTTAAGGGGGGCTACGTGTTAAAATGAAAAGTTTAGATTGTCCGATTTGCTTCAAATTTGCACACATTTGCACGCCCCATGTAAGCGCTTTCACAGGGAAATTTTTCCCCGTCAAAATTTTACCCTGGAAAAACATTAAAA
Organism: Trissonchulus sp. WLG1_4; assembly: GCA_030248245.1. NCBI lineage: Eukaryota > Metazoa > Nematoda > Enoplea > Enoplida > Ironidae > Trissonchulus > Trissonchulus sp. WLG1_4. The sequence goes on along the minus strand of JASANF010012713.1, from coordinate 1,888 downwards.
AATAAAAAAATTTCCCCTCCCCCCCGGAAAAATTTTCTAAATATATTTTCCTGTCCCCCCATTATATGGAAGGAAAAATATCCATGACGAAAATATCAATACTAATTACCTATGATTGCTGTGTGGCTCAGCCAATTAGAATACTATTAGAATAACATGCAATATATGTATGTAATATTGTAAACAATACTGCTTAATTACTATGTATTTTTAATTTGTTTTTTTTGTTTAGGCAGCCCCACTCTTACACCTAATTTTTTCCTGTTGGGCCACAGCCCAACAGGTCTTTAATTTTGATTCTGGTATCTTAACACAGTTCTAGCGTTAAAGTGTCATTGTGCGGAGTGTGTTTTACACGTCTTTTACCGTAGACAGCCAATTGAGCTCGAGAATAAGCCAACATAAGCCCCGCCTACAGATTCGTTGTGTGAGCAGATTTGTTTCTCGTCCGCTCACCGAATCTACGTCGACTTGGGCCCAGTCAGTAACCTGATGGCGAACGAAACCCGAATGCGAGCATTTTTAAACTTTTTTGTTTTGTTATTTTTACTCTAAATAAATAATATATGAGCTAAATAAACATGAATATGTTAAAAATATGGAAATTAGTATGTTTTTCGAAAAGTTATTAGGTTATTCTTCAGCTATTCCTGGTCTAGATCAGGAATAACTTACACATTACATGAGAATAGCTGGAGAATAAGCTATTCTCTAACTTTAGTTAGTGCAATAATGTTCGTTATTCTTCAGCTATTCCTGAGCTATTCTATAACTATTCTTGAGCTATTCTCCAACTTCGAGAATAACTATTCTCGAGCTTAAATATTGGTGCAATGAAAATTTATTTTATTCCTGAGCTATTCTCGAGCTATTCCTATTCTTGAGCTATTCTTTGTTGGTGCAATCCGGGGTAAGTCAGCGTTAACGTGTAGCTTTTTTGGTATCAAAAAAAAGCCCTTCTTCTGCTCTATCTAACTACGAAAACCGGAATCATTTACGTGGTCTCTGAAAAAAGTTATGGCCAAAAGTTCTTTTTCTAAAGCATTTTGTTCGAAAAAATTCCTCCGCGACTACTCACACCATATACGTATTGAACAAAAGTTCGGAAAAATTGAAATCGTTATAACTTGCGTCAACCTTGACGTAGAAACACAAAATTGACAGCATTCAACTCAGAATTGAAAGGGCTTTCGGATGATACCTTACATGACGTTTACGGACGTAACGGCCAGTCACGTATGACTATTATTTTTATACTGACCATTTGTCGCCGTTTACGTCATCATGCGACATATCAATTGATAGCTCTTGACAAGCGCAAGCATATAAAACGAATTTCACGTCGATACCATAACCCTAACAAACGTTATGGCTCCTGGAATTTTTCCCTTTAGTGACTACCTATAATCACCTCATATGCGATCAAATCACATTTAAATTTAATTTTGGACAAAATTTGACAAAAATTTCAAAATTTTTTATTGTCATACAATAACGCACGTCAGCTTCTAGATTTGGTCGAACTAGTCTAAACTAGACGCACTAGTCTTGTAATAATAATAAATAAAATAAAAATTAAAAAAAGTAATCAGTTATTAGTTAACTGAAACAACCCTAGTCACGTGATAAGAACGTGCACATTCGCATTTTCTGAAAAACTACGACGTTTCATGAGGTATAAAATTATAAAACTTTGATAAAATTATAATTTACCTACTGCATCGGTAATATAATTTCGACCACTATTCATTACAAATATGCGATTTTAAAAATTAAACACTTTCCAAGCTGACTCTACTTATGTATTAACCCTTTGACGCCCAGAGGTTCTCTCTCTAGGCAGCGAGACTTTGACACCTTCTAGTTTTTTGGCCATTGCTCGAGCTAC
>JASANF010012712.1:0-43685 GCA_030248245.1 Trissonchulus sp. WLG1_4 | reverse complement strand
TGCTGATGACGGTTAAGTCACCCGCTCACGCTGGTCTGATACAGCGGAAAAGCGACCTAACTCCATCTCCGTGCAACAGCACGACTCAATATCAATTATGCTTCAAAATATCTTATTTTCAACGCGCTAATGAGCAGTCTACGGAACAGTGTTGTGACAGGTTTTGTCCTTTTGCTTTAAACTTACTGTATGTAAATCTACTTTTACAGTCTACTTGACAGCTACGCAAACGAGAGCAGGACGTCGCTTGCAAAAGATAGGTAAGGTTGGGTGTGTATGTACAGCATTACACACGCCCACACAAACTGTGTTATGTGCTGACCTGCCAGCAAATTAACACAGGAGGAATTGCATTTGTGTGCTCTTGCTGCACACAGCTGCACTATAGTATATACGCGGCGGCTGAGGCCGCCGCGTAAAAATCACGTAATTTGACTTTTCTCTAAAATTTTCAAAAGCCCATAACACCGACTCTACAAACTATTTTTGGAAAAGGAAAAAAACGGGTGGGGATATTTTCCTAAAGATAATGTGGTTAAAGTTTCGAAGCCGTAGTCCGTTTTTAGCTTGAGTTCTGTGGGCGCAAAAATTACACTGAAATGTCAAAAACCACGAAAACGACATTACCCCCTTAAACGAACAGGTATCGTTAAATTTTGTTTTTCGCCACTCTTCGTTTCAAAGTACCTTGTCTTGTGGTGTGTATTGGCTGATTGACTTTTTTTGCACTTTTTTGGTTTGAATCGTTTACGACTTTGTTTTCTGTTCTATCGTTATTTTTGTCACAGTGTGCCTGTGCGGTTTTCATTTAATAATTAGTGCCTTTACTGTTCCATTCTATCCTTGAATCGTCCTATTAATATTGTATCTTTTTCCAAATTTTTTGTTATTTCTCTTCTCTATAATCTGTTGTAATCCATAATCAATATTAAGTAGCTTTTCAGTGCTTTCAATTTGTTTACATTGTCATTGCATCACATGTTACATTTTATTTACCTAAATAAATCTATAATACTTTTTTTTACGCTCATAAGGTGGTCGAGCATTACGCACAGATTCACCTCTTCCTTGTGTTGGAGTTATACCAGGCTACGAGTAGTAACTCCAAAACAAGAGTATTCGTAAACTACTTAAGGGGGGGAGTTTGAAAAATTACCATTGTTCTCAAAGGACTTTAAAAAATAAGTTTAGAGCGAGTTTTGAGACCTCACTTCCGATCCCGCAAGCAGGGAAAACCCGCAAGCGGGGTACAGTCGTTGGTGTCCCAGTTTAATATTTTAAGAAAATATTTTATTTGGTTGTAGCTTGTATGTAGTAGTTTGCTGCTTTGTGGTGGTAGTAGCTGGTTCAACAGCAGGAGCAGGAGTAGTACCAGTAGTAGGTAGTAGTAGCTCTAGAAACAAGACCAGTGGCAGCTCCAGCAACAGCAGTAGTAGTACTAGTTGCGGCTGTTGTAGTAGTAGTAGTCGCAGTCGCAGCAGCAGTAGTAGTGGTAGTAGTAGTTGTCGTCGTAGCTGTAGCAGAGCTATCGTATGTAGTAGTAGTTGTGGCTATGGTAGTAGTAGTAGTAGCAGTCGTAGCTGCAGCAGCAGCGGTAGTAGTAGTCGGCATCGTAGCTGTAGCAGTATCAGCAGTCGTAACTCCAACAGCAGCAGTAGTATTACTAGTTGTTGCTGTGGTAGTAGTAGTAGTCGTAGTTGTAGCAGCAGCAGTGGTAGTACCAGTTTTAGCTGTGGTAGTAGTAGTCATAGCTGCAGCAGTAGTAATAATAGTAGTCGTCGTCATTGTTAGTTGTAGTTGCAGCTGGAGCAGCAATCTTAGCTCTAGCAGCAGGCGTAGTAGAATTCCAGTGGCAGCTGTAGTAGTAGTAATAGTCGTCGCTGCAGCAGTACTAGTAGTCGTTGTCGTTGTAGTTGCAGCTGCAGCAACAGTGATGGTAGTAGTAGTCCTCGTATCAACAGATGTAGTCGTGGTGGGCGTTTTATCATCAGTCGTAGCACCAATGGTTGTTGCAGCAGCAGTTGCAGTAGTAACTAGTAGTACCTGTCATAGCAGTATCAGTCGGCGTATTAGCAGCCGCAGTCGTACTAGCAGGAGCAGCAGTTGCAGTGGTTGTGCTGTCACTGTGTCATAGTAGTAGTAGCTGTTGTCATCGCTGTTAGGTAGCGAACCACTTGCAGCAGTCCCTATATCAAGAGTACATAATAGCGTCTCACTCTTTATAGAAGAAGAGTGAGACACTCTCCAGCCTGCCTGTGTTCTAGCACAGGCAGATGCGCTGGTCGTTTTCAGGCCACATGTTGACATTCTATGCAACATGTGACTGGCCAATCAGAAGCGAGCTTCTATTCTCTGATTGGCAGACGCCTGTGCACGTGCTTCAATCATAAAACGGGATAGGGATAAAGGTTAATAACTAATTATTTATTCATAGTCTGCTTGTAAAAACATTAAAAAAGGTTTGCAGATACCTTTGGGGATATTTTGGCAAACTTTCAGCGAAATTGATTGAGAAACTTTGAAGAAATTCAGAAAAGTTTATATCTCAAAAGTTTCTCAATCAATTTCGCTGAAAGTTTGCCAAAATATCCCCAAAGGTATTTGTAAACCTTTTTTAATGTTTTTACAAGCAGACTATGAATAAATAATTAGTTATTAAGCTTTTATCCCTATCTTAATGCTTATCAACGCATCAGCGATTATATACTAAAGTGTGTTACGCAGGGAATCTACGCGCTGATTGGCCAGTCACATGTTGCATAGAATGTCAACATGTAGCCTGAAAACGACCAGCGCATCTGCCTGTGCTAGAACACAGGCAGGCTGGAGAGTGTCTCACTCTTCTTCTATATAGAGTGAGAAGTTATTATGTACTCTTGCCTATATTGATCAATTTCGTGATACTTTTTGTTTAAAAGGCAATTCCTGGGGTGTTGTCAGCTTTGGTGTTGGTTCAGTTCCAAACTCAATATGTTAGAATGGTATGGTTTTAGAAAGTAATAGTTGAAACCAAAAAGGCTAGCTAAATCGCCTGACTTTCTAGCCTAAAAAACTAAAAAGACAAGGAAAGCCTAGATAAACACTAAGTAATAAGCAATGTGAATCGTAACTTTATAAGTATTTCAAACCAAATTGAGTTATTCAAGTTCTCTTCACCGCCACTCTCTCCGCCCCCCACGCTAAGTTCCAGCAAAACCGAAGGAACGGCAAGTCAGCAAATCTTTATATATAGTTGTATTTCTGTACTATTTTTCATGCAAGTTGTGCGACTTAAACAAAAAACAATGATTACACCGTATTCGAGATCATTTATGAATAACGTAAGTTAACATACTAGTTACTTTTAGAGCTAATAAACTAAGATATCAAACCACGCTTTAGATGACACGTTGTCTTGTTGTCATATTGTCGTTGTGATGCAGTCATTTATGTAGTAGTAGTTGTATTGTAGTGTAGTCTCTGAGCCAACTTAGTTTGCAGTTGAGTCCGTGAGGGAAGTTGACTTTCAGTTGGGTCCTTGAGCCAAGTTGATTTGCAGTTGAGTGTCTGAACTGAACCAAGTTCCTTAATTAAAATTATTATCATAATGCAACCTTTATTGCTCCTGTTTACGTAGGTTCAAACTACACGCAATACTTTAGCTGCCAAGACAAGATATGTTTCAAATTAATACTGTTATCTGCTGACTTGCCGTTCCCTCAATTCTGCCAAAACCGTGCATAGAAAGCAAAAAAAATGACGGTGAAAAGAACTTGAATAACTCAAACTGTAAACTAATAGTATTTTAAAATAAATACTGTCAACTTGACTTTCGCTAATCTGCTAATAGAATTACTGAATCTTGCTATTTATTGTTTTTCCTGTACTACTTGTTGCTTGTGTTAAAAAAATCACGGTGATTTAAACACAATTGGACCCATACATATCATTCATGAACAACGTTAACAGACCAATAATTTGAAAATTAATAAACTAGTAAGTCAAACCACGCTTAAGATAGGTAGTGACACGCTGTCCTCTTGTCCTTCTGTTGTGGTGGTGCAGTTTTTGATGTAGTAGAGTTGTAATTTGAGCTATAGCCGCTTTTCTATCGGAGCCATGTTACTGTCCATGTTTCCATGTTACTTTGGTATATTGTAATCCGTCGGAATGCCGGAATGAAAAACTTTCTAACTTTACAAAGCTTTGTAAAAATCTAAAATATTGATTTTAAGACTAAAAAATGATTTACTCCTGGTTGATTCCCGATTTAAGGGGGGGGGCTACCTGTAAAAGTGAAAATTTTAGGTTCTCCGATTGGCTTCAAATTTGCACACCATGTAGCCCCAGGGACGGCCCATCGCAGATGTAACAAACTGGAACCAATGCTTTTGTCAATTTTTTGCTAGGGGCTCCTGAAAATTCAATTTTACATGTGAATCATAGGCGAAAAAAAAGTTTTTTGTGCTCACAAAGCGTTCCTTTACTCGAAATTTTTGTAAATACTGACGAAGCTGATTTTTACATGATTCGATAGCCTAATGTCATATCTCAACCTGTATGATCCATATTTTTAAATTTTTGCCCATGGCTTGAGCACTGACGCCAAATGTTAAATCACTCAAATTTGGCTTGCCCAAAAAACGGCCATTTTTTCACATTTCGACCTCGATTTTAGAATTGAAAATACATATAGAAAATCCGGATCATACGATTTTGCGCATACATGTGGGCTGCTACTATGCCAAGTTTCGGCCTGATTGGTGTGGTGTGGTTTGTGTTAGAACTGTCCAACTAAGGGCTACTTTTAGGCTTTTTTGCGTACTTTTGCCTATGTAAATACACTGACGAACGCGATGAACCAAAAGTGCACCTTCAAGCTTAATTGTTCTCATCTGACGTTGGGGTGCCCTGGGGGAGTAACATATGTGAAAATAAGCAAAATTGGAGAACTTTGATTTTTGACCTAGGTAGCCCCCCCCTTAACTCAGTTTACACACTCGTTGACACCTTTCTTCGATCAAAATGCAGAACATCTGTATGAAAATGTGAGGGTGTCACAGGTAGAGCACCTAAGAAACAACAAACAGAACCTGTGAGAGTTATTTTTCACCCCGAATCAGAAACTGTTCCTCACTAAGCACTCTATCATAGTTTATGTATGTTAAACTACTTCACCCTCAACTTAAAATCGAGTACATGATTCAACTTTCTACCTAGCACACAAGTGCAATAACTATTATTATAAACATTAGGAAGTGTCACTGCCATGTAACAAAAAATAATTCAAAAAATCTTAACCATGGATACAAAGGGTGGGATTCACAAAGCGCGTTTAAACGCAGTCTAAGTTAGACTGCGTTTAAACGCAGTCTAAAACGTTGGTCTAAGTTAAACATGATTCACAGAGATTGATATGATTAGTGTGTGTCATCTGATTTTTATGTTCTATTTCAATTGAAACCTTGTCTAACTTAAACGAACGTTTAGACCGAGTCTAAACGTGATTCACAAAGCCCGTTTAAGTTAAACTGGCTCGTTTAACAGAATTCTTTATTTGATTCTTTTTTCAGTTCTATTGCAGAACATTTTGCTTTAATACGTACCGACAATGCTATTAATTTAGGTAATAAAATTACTTTTTAATAAAAGTTAATTTAAAATTCAAGTTACATAGTTACGTGGTTAAAAAGAAAATTTGACAATTGGTAAATAAGAAAATTAATTTACTATTTAACATACAATTATATAAATTAAAAATTGACATTTATTTGAAACAATTACAACAACAACTCTTAAAAATACCTAAAACTTAAGCTATCTGTTGCAAGCTAAAATAACAAAGATGAAGCAACAGCGTTAAGCTATAATGATGAGAACAGTTTATAGCTTTTATGATTATGCTTAAAACCGAATACCTATTATTATTATTATTATTACTTCAGTAATTTTTGTAATTTTTAATCATTTTTATCAATTTAAGTTAATTAGGTAGTTGACTTTACTAACTTTAGAGCTTTATGCACTGTTAATAGCAACAAATGAATAAGTAAACAGTATAGTAAACAAAATTTTTCTATTATCAAACTAGATCATCCACATTAACTGTCATATGAACGTATATTAGTAGCTAAAATTAAAATATACATGATAATACACGATATTATTAGCCTATAAGTTGAATAAGATCTAATTAAAACTATAAAAATCAAAAATGTTAAAAAATACTTAAGTAAAATAATGAAAAAATATTTAGACTAACCTTAGACTAGCCAAAAGGCTAGTCTAAATTCAACACTAGCGGGCGTTTAAGTTAAACGAACGTTTAACTTAGACTGAGCTCGTGAATCAGGAATAGAACGTAATCAAATTTAGAACACGAAAATAGAACAAAATTTACACGCTAATCATATGCAGACTTAGACTGGGTCTAAACGTTCGTTTAGCTAGACTGCGTTTAAACGCAGTCTAAGACTTAGACTGGGTCTAAGTTAAACGCGCTTTGTGAATCCCACCCAAAAAATTCCCCAAAACAACCCCCAACCACAGTTTTCAGAATGAAAAATAGAATAAAATTTGAAACTTATCGCCTCCTTTTGTAATGATCATGCCACATCCAGTCACCTGCTGCTATTTTGATCTATAATACTGATGATTGTTGTTATTATTATTAAGAATTGCTTTTTTCCTGTTGTGCAACAGCAGAACCTCTTTTGAAAATTTCTGAAGACAAACTTTGTGTAGCAAGTTTTCTCAGTAAGTTTCTACATACACATATGCGGATGAGGGGAGAGATGGTAGGACCCCCCAAAATCAAGGGGTTGCGGGGGAGGGTCCCGAAAGTGTGGACAAAATTTAGTAAAAATGGTACATTTTTGGGAAATTTTACAAAATTTTTGGTCGATCTGGGGGAGAGGCCCCCCAAAATTTTGACCCTGTTACATATTGTATGAGTTCTATAGCCTCAGTTTCAGCGCAAAGCGCGCATGTCACACAATATGTTCGGGTCGTTAGGAGGGATTACGTAGCAGACATGGACCAGCGCTGTCAAGTGTACCGATTTATGTCGATTTCCAAAGACAATAGTACGTTTGTTTTGGGTACTCTCGGGTTTTCTTTTCTTGGTTAAGTAGACAGATATCCATTGACAAGTTTAATCTGAGCTGTTACCAGTGGTCAGTTCACTTGAAAATGTAGGGACTTGGGGAGACTACTTACTGAATGTCTTGTTACAGCATGAGCCTCATTGCATGCTATGAGCACTGAGCAGTTAGTCAAGGTGCCATAACGGAAAAGACCCTGTTCAAAATGCCAGATTGCCAGTTTGGATGTGCCTCCTAGTCCTGAGTTCCTGAGGCTTAGGAGTTATGATATGATGGTTTCATTGTTTCAATACCTATGTAATTTTGTCATTTTACGCAACAGAGCACAGCTAAATTGGATGCGATACGCAATAAGGTCGCATCGCAGCGTTTGTGCAGACTATGCGTTTCGTTTGCGATTGCGACAGCGACACCCTGCGATTTAAGTTTTGGACAAAATCGAAGCGAAAAATCGCACCGTGTGAATCGGGCTTTGTTTTCAGTTACATTACAGCCTTTTAACCGTTGAACCGTACCTAACTCGTTAATAGTTTTGATCGTGTTCATATGTAGTTTGATTTTGATTAGCAGATTAATGGTTATTTAGTCAAAATTTGTCAAAATGTATTTTTTAGCGCACAGTGGGAAAAATGTTCCTTCTTTTGCCGGATAGTGTAGGTACACGAATGTTGTCCAGGTGCTAGTGACTTGAGGCTTCAATGTTATGGGCGACAAGATATACTGATTTGCACGCAAGTGCAGATTGACAGTGCCAAAAATAAACAATAGTTTATTTTCCATAGGTTGCCATTATTTATTCGTAAATAGATCGGATCAACAACATAATAAAACTCAAAAGTTCAGTTTTTAACACGTGTTGTAGTATATTTTTTCGACATTCCAAAAAGAAACGCCCAAATAATGAAAAATACAATGTTTATTTTTCGTAAAACCTCACAAACATCTAATTATTTCCTCAATTTAGTAGTTTAAACATGATTTAGCAAACCATAAATGCTACTTTATAGACAGCTGCAGTTCTTTGAGCGCAGTAGTTGTCTACAGTAACTAATAGACAAGACTGCCCTCAATGTAGGACAGCACTATCTTTTATTACAACACAAAAAGACCTGAGAATTATATATTGTAAAATTACCCTAACCCTTGAATTTCCGTCAATTTTACGCAATTTGAGGCCTCCAACTCGGGAACAACTATAAATATCCTTCGGTGAACTTTACATAGGCCTCCTAATCTTACATTGTAGTTGAGTCACAATTTTAAGTCAACTTGCGTAATACCAAGCATGTTCGCGTGAAAATAGGGGGCCTAAACTGAGATATATATGTTGGTTTTCAATTGGTATTAATTTTGTTGATCAATGTTTCACAAAATAGTCACGAAAATACAAAATTGCTATAGTTTGAACGTCAACTTACATTTTAGCCTTTTACCTTAATTTATAAAATTGGTAATGTACGTGTTACTGTCTAGTGTCTACAGACTAACAGACAATGACTTATTCTTGCAAAAGTTTTGACTTTTCTGTGCAAATTTTTGAATTTTCATGGGCGTCAATTTTTGCCGAACAAATTTCTCAAGCTCCATTCACTAATGAACAACCCGTTACTTTTTAGAAAATATGTGCTTACAAAAAGCATGACCTTCAGAAACATGCACCCGTTGCCTTTTTCATTCAAAAAAACTGTCGCACAGCCGCCTATATAAATACACTAGTATAGAGATATATATATATATATATATATATATATATATATATATATATATATATATATATATATATATATATATATATATATATATATATATATATATATATATATATATATAAGTATAGAAAACGTAACTACATACTATCCTCAGTAGAATTTCAAATACAATATTTTTATGCTGGCTCAACCAGCGGTATCAGAAATAGATTTAGCATTTTCACTAAAGAAACAAATAGTAAAAGAAAATTCAATACTTGATTTCGAATACTACTGAGAATTGTTTAAATAACAGCGCCAAACCTATTAATAGGAATATATAGATTTCGAAAAACTAAGCACCGTTATTCAATTATTCATGTAAGCTAAAAAGTAATTAATTTTAAAGTTATAGATTTTGCAGGGTTATTATGACACCCTGCTGGTTTCATCGAAGCGTGGCACATTTTTTCAAAGATGAAAGTGTCATTGTGGCTAAGTGGCCTCTTCCGTTCATCATCATTCCGCTAATAATTGCTTGCGGCTTATCGTACGGTATTTACAACCATTTTGATTTATTGGATGGCACATCACACGATACTGTTGAACTGTTTTTACCAGAAAGTATTGATTCGTTAAGACAGTATCGCAAGCTAATAGCACTTTTTCCGGGTCGAGACGCCACAAGAGATTCATACACGGAGCCTCAAGCCCTCGCTTACGTGAACTTGTTGGATTTTTCACCATTTCACAATGTCTTACGAGGACCAGTGCTGAATGTTGCCAGAAAAATTGTGTCAGACGTTGAGAAAATAACCGTCAATTTTGGATCTATACCTTTATTTTGGGACAATCTCTGTCTTAAAGACCTAGAAAATCGTTGCAGATCACACCCGCTGCTGAAACCGAATCCCAGCATTGGCCCACAGAGTCTTATATATCCATATATGACACTCGACTCAATTACTGTCGAGAATTTTCAGTACTTCGGCGGCGTTTCAGTCAATTCCCAAAATGTGATAACACGAGCAGCAGCATTACGTCTGCCATTCGTTCTGAAAACGGATCCTTCACGGGAACGAAAATATGCAAATTATTTATGGTTGTTGGAGTTTGAAAATTATATCTCTCAGCTCAGTCATCCCGAGATTAGCATAAGTTATATGACTTCAATTTCGTGGACAACGGAGATAGAACGGACCGGACGAACAGTTATACCGTTTTTGCCGCTTCTAATGGGAATTTTAACGGGTTTTTGTACAGTGGCGGCGTCCTCTTTTGATTGGGTTGCTTCTAAACCATTTTTGGGAATAATGGCTATCGTTAATGCAATTATGGCAATAGCATCTGCAATTGGTCTGTTATTTCTGTGCGGATATCCATTCATACAGATGGTCTTCATAATGCCATTTCTAATTTTGTGTGAGGAATCCTAATATTATTTTGTTGTTTGCGGGCTGTTTTTAGTTTATATACTTGTCAATTATCTTATACATACACAGAAAATTCAAAGATATTTTGGTACTTTAGTTGAGACAGAAATTACTTAACCCTATCATGCCCAGAGGATCATAGGTGATATTGTACTCTTGGTGATATCACATGATGAACTACTACATCTGGGGCTCTGCAACTTGACTAGTCTATTCTAGTGACAGGATCTTTGAACTGTTTTATGGGGAATTGTAGAGCTTCGCATTTGGCTGGCAAATTTTAGTCTTACTGCAACACAGCAAAGCCTATGCTTATCTAAGCAATGCGCAAACTTGACTTTTTTTCATCGCAAAAGTAGTATTTTCTTTGGAGCCACTTTATGAAATTCAAGTGCAACTTTGGCAGTCCGTTTTTTGTACATCAGATACAGCGGATAATGTAGTTTATTGTTAGCATTTAACTATGGCAGGCGCACAGTTGCTGTGTTGATGCTCTAGGGTGAGGTACATATTATGCCTGAGCGATGGCGCAAATTTTTACAAATTCTCAACTTTTAGCTTATAGCTCAAAAACGGTGCGCCCTAGACCCTTAATCGACTGATTATGTTTTGTTCACCATTCATTTTTCTATCGAATGGTGGTTTTGCGATCTTTCTACGACACACGTAGCTCGAGCAATGGCCAAAAAACTAGAAGGTGTCAGAATGACACTGTCTCGCCAGTGATATTCCGGGCATTAAAGGGTTAATGAGTTTAACGAAGAGTACATAATAGCGTCTCACTCTATATAGAAGAGTGAGAAGATAATTATGTACTCTTGGTTTAACTAATTTAGCTCTTTTTTTAATGAATTAAACAGGCTAAATCTAGACTTATGCGTCTTCTTTAGTCCAAAATTTAGTAGTGGAAAAAAATAGGCCTAGAAACTTGACAAAAATAATTATCAGCGGGACAAAATATTTTAATTTTTGTCCGAACCCATTCCTCCTGAACGACCGAAATTAGCAGGGTTACCATGTAGATAAATTCTACTATAAACTGGCGCGAATTTTCAAGTATGATTGCTACTTTGTTTGTTACAATCAGGAGAAATAAAACCATTCAATCTGGTAACAAATGGACAGAAAAACATGAGAAATCTAGAACACGAAAATGATCAAAGAGTGGAAACGATTTAAGGGATATTATGTAATTTTTTAGATGATGATGTCTGTTTTTAAATGACAGTTTCACTGTTTCCATTAACTGATTTTGGTAGTCTCGTCTACAAAGTCAACACTGAATAAAAAGAACAAATTTCCTGAAAAGCATTTTCAGCACGACCCTAATTTGCACATTTTAGCCATCAGTGTGGACAACACCTTTCTGATGATCAACAGTTGGCGTATGTCTCACCCCCTGCGTCCGGTGGAGAAAAGAATTGCGGACAGCGTGGGGGCAGTGGCTGTCTCCGTCACCGCTACGTCACTCACAGATGGACTGTCATTCAGTGTCGGCAGTATATCCCAGTTTCCTGCTGTCCGTAAGAGCTGCTACCCGTCTATTACTTAGGGTCGAGGCATACAGGTTACAGCCGTACGTCTGTTCAGCCGTCAAAATTACGACACAGTAACGCCACTAATAGTGTATACGATCACCTTGTCTGTTGCCAGAGCCAGACGCATTCAGGAATAAATGTTACGTTCATCAACGTTTTTAGTTTTTATTGTGAACTCGTCTTTCTTTCAAGTTTCATTTTTTTTTCTTTCGCCCAGAAAGCGGTCGAACACAGCTATGTTCAGATTCGCTTCTTTCTTGTGTTGAAGAATAGTAAGGCTACGAACCATTCTCCAAAACAAGAGTATATCCTATTGGTAGGTATTATGTTATGGTGTATGAATGTTTAGTCTAAATTAGGGCAAGTTGTGAGACCTTGACCTCCGATCCGAGGGTACAGACGCAAGAGTCTCACGTAGATATTTGAGTCTAATTTGATCTAGTATGTGTGGCGGGTGCTGTAGTCGTAGTTGTAGTTGTTGTTGTAGTTGGCTCTGTAATTGTTGCTGCTGTTGTGGTTGGAGGTGTACTTAGTTGTAGCTGTATGTATTGCTGGTGTTGTTGTAGTTGTAGTCGTTGCTGTAGCAGCAGCAGCAGCAGCAGCAGCAGTGCCAGTAGTAGCTGTCGTAGTACTAGTAGTAGTAGTAGTAGTAGTAGTAGTAGTAGTAGTAGTAGTAGTAGTAGTAGTAGTAGTAGTAGTAGTAGTCGTAGCTCCTGCAACAGCAGCAGTAGTGGTAGTGGTAGTCGTCATCGTAGCTGTAGCAGCAGCAACAGTCGTTACAGCAGCAGGAGTAGTCGTGGTTGTTGGAGCAGCAGTTGAAGGAGCAGTAGTTATGGTTGTTGTTGTTGTTGTTGTTGTTGTTGTTGTGGCTGTTGTTGTCTTGCTGGTGTTGTGCTGGGAGTTATAGTGTTGTTGTAGTTGATCTTTCATGCGTTGCTGGTGTTGTAGCCGCAGTTGTTATAGTAGTTGTTGTAGTAGTCATCGTCGTCGTAGTTGCAGCAGCAGCAGTGGTAGCTCCAGCAGCAGCAGTAGTAGTACCAGATGTGGTTGTTGTAGCAGCAGCAATAGTAGTAGCATTTGTGGCTGGTGGTAGTAGTAGAAGTCGTCGTAGCTGCAGCACCACCAGCAGCAGCAGCAGTACTGGTAGCTCCAGCAGCAAAAGTAGTAGTACCATTTGTGGCTGCGGTGTAGCCTATTAGCAGTAGCCGTACATAGCTGCAGTAGCAGCAGCAGTAGGCCTAGTTTTAGTAACAGTCGTCGTCGTGGATTTCTATTTATAGCTGTTTTTACTTCTGTTTAAATCTTGATTGACTTTGTAGTAAAAGTTATTCTCATCAGATCCTCTCAGATCTCAAATCCTACCCGATATACAAGTTCTATTTCTGCCTAAAGAAAATAGGTTAATGAATTGAGTGGAGTTGGAGCTATTGCAGAATGCAGTGTACAAACCAATTTTCCAACTATTCGGATTGCAGCATCAAACAGTAATTTGAATTTTGGTTGCTGCATGACGACCAGAAAATACGCTCCTAAACTTACTTTTTACTGGCTTTTATTTTACTGAAATGCACAAGCACTAATATTCCATATTATTTTGGTCTGCATCAGCCACATGAATCCGTAGGTATCTCATTTTACTGTTTACCAAATAAACTTTGGTCTTTGAACTTAGTGAACTGAAGGCTGAATACAACTACTCCGACTAGCTGTCAGGCATTTAAGACAAAGTTAACATATGTATGAATAACAAAGTTGTGATTGGTACGTATACTAAACTAAGTTTTTGGGCTCAGCGATTTAGTTAAATAGTTGCAATAGTCTCTTTTCCAAAAAAAAAAAACCAGAAGCCTCCTGACATTATATATGAACTCTTTTATAAAGTACAGTAAGGAATTAAGCTCATCATACCTTGGACTGTTTGACATCTGTTTGTGTTACTTACAAATCCGAAGTCCTTTCGTATAATTTATAAGCCACGAATCCTTTAATAGCACTTTGTGGCACTTTGTTGACTTTGTGGCAAAAATTTTGTGGTTATTCGTTTTTCCGTCGCGCCGTAAGAGGTCCGGTATCAGTATGATTTTCAGTTAAAATTCGAAAAATTTAACTTTGTAGATTTTTAGTCAAGTGTCACACCATCTCGTTACAGTTCTTCAAACAAGTATTACCAGCAATTTTCTTCAAGTTTCATAGATCGACTGCACAGTGCACAGCTAGTATTCCGAAACAGCTTCCATTTGAATACCTCTACACTACACCTATTCTTAAGCTATTCTATTTTAAATCAAATTAAGTAAGGCTATGAGCAAACCTGACATCATGTATTCTTTATACGGCCGCTTGCACCAACCTTATTCTCGAGCTATTCTTATTCTTTTGCTATTCTCGAGTGCTGTTCACCATCTTACAATTTTCCAAAATTATATTCAATGTATGGTAATTAGTTACTGTGGACTTACTTATTATCTAGGAAACAGTGAAAACAAATCTAATGAATACGCCTTTCGGGTTGAGCAAGATCAGCTATTCTTGAGCTATTCTATTTTGGTGCAAGTCAGTGATAGAGAACTAATTTCTCATTTTTCATTGGTTTATTTCAGGAATCTTCTGCAGTTACTGTGCCATGGCAGTGTTGTTCAATTATCTCTATCAAATGAGTTTTTTCGTGGCTTGTCTCACATTGAGTGGTCGGCGCGAAGCCGCAAACAGGCATTGTCTCACCATGATGAAAATACACCCACGATCTCAAGTTCCTGGTAAGACTTAGTACCAAATTGAATGAATGAATAACGCGAACACTTTGGGTGGATTTCACAAAGGTGGTTTTACTAAACCATTGGTTTTACGTACGTTTTGCATGATTTGCACATAATTTCATTACGAAATATCGAATGATTCGTTAAGAATTTCGTAGATTTTCTTAAACCATTGGTTAGCTCAGTTGAATTTTTAAACCTGCAGCGCAGCAGGTCTTTGTTCTGCTGAAATTTCAACTGTGCTAAACCAATGGTTTAAGATAATTTACGAAATTCGTAACGAATCATTCGATATTTCGTAATCAAATTTATGTGCAAATCATGCAAAACGTACGTAAAACCAAGGTTTAGTAAAACCACCTTCGTGAAATCCACCCAAAAGTTTTGTTTACGTCCTTCGATTTATTTCATCGAGAGAAATAAATATCCCTGTTTTGGTTATAATGAATTGTTATAATTTGCATTAAATCTGCAAAAGGAACCTCACCAGTTTTGGAGTTTCGTCCGCCTAAGTACATAAAAATACCTATGTTCTGATTAAATTTATCGTATCTTTCTTGATAAAAGCAAACTGCAAACAAAGCAAATGCACAAATCTGACGCTGAAAACACTACTCATAGTATGTCTAGGTCAGTTCAAAACGTTAACTTGTTACCTCAGTGCGACTTGGAGACTAATAAATAATAACAGTAACATTCTTTATGAATTCTATTCACTGTTTCAGAAGAATGTGGTATCTGTTTTCGAATATTCTGCACTGGCGGAAACGACTTTACCTCAACTAAACTCATTCAAACACATTTTAATTCTGATTGGCTGTCTTCGTTCTTCGCCAGATTCTACGCTAAATTGTTGCGCAACTTTGTGGTCAAGTTTTTCGTCGTCTTATTGTATGTTGGTTATATTGCGTCAGCGGTCTATGGACTACTGGGGCTAAAAATCGGTCTTGATCTGGAGAATCTGGTAACCCGGGATTCGCACGTTTTGCAAGATTTGCGAATTCGGGAACAATTTTTCTCTCAATACGGTGGTTTTGCGTATGGAGTTTTGGATGTTCCTTTAGATTACCATCGCCGCGAATTATCGAATCATATTCTTCGACTTTACGATAATCTTTGCAATACCGCCTACACGGCACCGGGTGATTTTTGGCTGGTAGATTTTCAGCGACAAACCCACCAAACGGATTTTCTTACAGAATCAACCTTTACAGCAGCGGTTCAACAATTTTTGACTGAAAGCCAAAATCAGAGATTCCAGACTGATTTGATAATTGCTAACGGATCAATCTTAGCCAGTAAAATGCTGATTCGCATGCAAAATGTAAGCCGACGCAATTTTGGTGCTACAGCCGACGCTCTAAGACACACCTGGAGTACACACGGTTTGCCTGGATTTATTTTTGAACAATCATTTTTATTAGTCGATCAAGAACGAACAACTCTCAGTCATATGATTCAGAATCTTTCCATGGCTGTAGGAATTGTAGTCGTGATTACTGCGTTATTCTTGCGTCATTTTCTTGGCGCATTTTTAGCTGGGATTTCAATTGTTTCAATTAACCTTGGTGTGATCGGATATTTGGGCCTGTGGCGAATTCAGCTTGACCTGGTTAGCTTAATAACGCTGGTAATGTCGATTGGATTTTCGGCTGATTTTGTCATTCATATAGTTTACCATTATGTCAGCCAGGCGGTACCAGAAAACGGACCCGAAACCGGACCTCTTGGTCGAGCGCTAGAACAGGTGGCTCTCCCAATCGTGCAATCAGCAATCTCCACTGTTTTAGGCGTTTCCTGTTTGGCATTCGTAAGTGCTTATATGATCGAAGCCTTTGTGAAAACCATTGTTTTGATCATTGCGCTAGGACTACTGCATGGTGTACTATTCTTACCCGTTATGCTGCTTATTCTTATTCCTGGCGGAGGCTCCACCCAATCTGAAGTTATCAGCCACTATCATCGAATTCGAGACTACCTTTCGCTAACGATGCCGCACTACGTCAATGGAGTCAAAAACATTCGCATGGGTGCCTATTTTGCCAGAGACACAGAGTCTGACCTAGGCGGAAATTCCAAAAAGCAGCATCAACAGATGCAACTGCAACAGTCGAGCAATTGCAGTCACCGACTGTACTCGATTGAACCGGCTGAAGAGGTTTTGAGCCGGTGTGAGCATTTAACGTCAATTTCCGAAGAAACTAGTAGTTGCTACGAATCTTCAAAAGCTGGCTCTAGCAGAACGCCGAAAAAATTGCATTCCGCTCACTTCGTTTGTGTTTCAAATCCTGCTGACTTGTACGACTTTTTAAAAACCAAAAATACAGCCGGTCAGCCTGTGTTCACAAATTTAACTAATTCTGAGCTAAGTTCAACCAGCCCTTCAATGGACACACCGACGGATCATAATTCAGCCGAATACTACGCAGTTGCCAATTTATCGCCAGATTTGAAACCGGTGCCAACTGGAGCTATGAAGCAAATCGTGCTTCAGTCTAAATCTATCGGTTTAGAAGCCCGTGCAGCACACATTTTCGAAAAACAACTGAGACAGGCCGATTCTAATTTTTTCATCCTCCACTCGGACAATTTAACTGCCTTGAATAAAATACCTAAGCCAGAACGAATGCCAGATTTTAGCCGTAACGTTTCCGGACGTCAATCGTTAGACGCAACTCGTCTACAAACGACTAAAAAGTCGAACGAAATCTCTAAATCAAGGGAAGAATTGTCTTTCCATCGACACGCCGAAAGTCGGTCCTCCTCTCGGGCTTCTTCCAGACCAGGAGAATTAGTCGAAATTGTACTTAAAGGTCGACTCGGCTCCAGAATGGACTTAGCCTCATCCCTAAACAACATCCACAAGAGTTTCGATTCGATGCCGGCCGATGACCATATTCTGATTTGCAATCTAAACTCTGCCCATACGGCTTGTCAGACTTCATCCAACAGCACGTCAGAAACTGCGACTGATTTCAGCACTTTTCGAGGATCAGACGATTCCTCTAAAAACTTGAAAACGTTCGGCCGGTTGGATACGGACTCTAATGATAGCTAATTTTGCGTCGACACCCTGTAAATCCTGGTATTTATCTGAGTAGTTCGTGGCAAGTGGTGACGTTGCTTTTTGTGTTCTGTAGAAAACGAGGGCATAACAATTAACAGTATAACACTTACACTGTATTTTTGCCCATCTACTTAAAACAGTACTCCTGTCATCGTTAAATCTTATAGAATCATTATTATTATTACGAGTACATAATAGTGTCTCACTCTTCTACAGAGTGAGAACCTACATACTATGTACAGTTGATTATAGTAAACACTTCTACAGCCGGGACAAGGGGCGAATATACACTTGGTATTTTTATGTACTATTTTGTATGAAAATATCCAAAGTGTTAGTGTTCAACTATTTTGTATGAAAAATGTGAGCTTATTAGTAAACTGTATAACAGGCTCCTGGTTTTAGCTTCCGCAAAGAAATTAAAATAGATTATTAAATGCCACTATTAGAAGACAATATATATTTATTAAGTAAATCGTAACATAAGTGTTAGACTTATACTCAAAAAAACATTTAATAAAATCACTGACATGTTAAAAACTACACAAAAATGTTTCTCAGTCCTCAAGAATTTATAATAATTAAACGCCACCAAAATGAATTCTACACAACTATCAAGAATCTATGAACGACTAAAATCTGAAATCTATGCGATAACAAGCAGTCAACATGGTAATAAAAATAACAGTAATTATAAAATATAAGGCAAAGACATGTAAATATAAACGGAATGCTGTCCACACCGGAAAAACTTCACAAATTATATAATAAGGTAAATCAATCAGGGTAAGTCAGCTTAAGCATGATTACTGTTTCTACTTTTTTATTATATTATTTTTGATAGTATCAAGAGTTTTCAGTCTATAGAAGAATGAGACACTATTATGTACTCTTGATAGTATACATGAGCTTATGAAAGCATGTGCAGTTAGTGTTAGCATGCGCAAAACAAAAACAGTAAAAATGCTTAAGTTGACCTACAGCAGTGGGTGTGAAAAAGACACCTCAAGGCTGTGGTGTAATTCGAACATAACTTTTGCCGGAAGGAAGTGGAACTTTCGTAACTCCTTTGGGATAAAGTGCAGCCAGATCTTCATCCTTCACGGTCGGCAGGACCATGCAGTCACCGCCAGCCTGAAATAACAAAATAACCCGTTCAAACAAAACTTCCCACTACTGTCTTTGCTATGAAGGAGTCTGGACTTATTTTACTCCAAGTTTAAACCCATTTCAGCCTAAACGGGCTAAAGGAATGTAAAAAACTATTTTAGTTCGAACCATTTCTACACAACCAATGTGAGTCTGATAATGTTTCGTAGAAATCAAAATTCTGCACCACATGAAGGGAAACTACGCTAATCTCATTATGGCACACTACAATAAATAATACACTCGTTTGAACTGGTGAAGAAACGCCCCTAAAACTCACAGTGCATTTTGACAGCTATATCGAAAGGTTTCCAGGACCAATCAAAAAGACTGGGCAAATAAGGAAAATTTAGGTATCGCAGCTTTTTTTTAAAAAATACATGTTAAAAATGAAAGAGTAAAAAATGGTATATACCTTCCAGTCAACTGGCGTGGCCACTTTCTTAACAGCCGTCAACTGCAGAGAGTCTACAATGCGGAGAATCTCACTGAAATAAAACAATTACTGTTTATATTTGGCTGTGGTACCAAGACTAGCTCGGTGACATTGAAAAAATAAAAGGACGTAGTATATTAAATGACCGTCCGTTTCAGTTTCAGATATTGGGAGTGCTAAATGCTAACCAATCAAACTTCCGTATGGCCAAATCGGTGGCAGTTGAACTGAACCGAAGCTAAGATTATCTGAGCTTATAAGCTGAACATTGAGAACAACTAAAGTGTGATTGCAATCCATTGTCATAAAATTTGATCCCTAATTCTTAAAACGTATCCACACATTATATCAAAAATGTGGACAAGTATGGTGCAAATTAATTGTTTAGAATGTATACATACCTATTAGTATTATTTTACAATGACATACTAAATGTCTTACTCAAAATTTCGGCCAGTTGTTGCTGGATAGAGAATGGATAATTTCAACTTCTTATCAGGGCCAATAATAAACACCTGAAATATCAATATGAAAGTCAGCGAGCTTTATTTAGCGAGCTATTCATAAAAATTTTCAAATACTGGTCTGACAGTTAACAATTATTAGTAAAAAAGAAGACAATTACACCTAATTTTTTCAAAAATAGACTACTGCGCTTCAGCGACGTTATAAAGTCACGAATTCCAAATAAAAGCCCATTCCGTTCAGTCTGTCCGACTAAACGGTTTAAAAGTTATATTTGCAAGTGCCTTAAATTCCGGATTTTCAGTGCGCCGATGTTTAGTCAGACAAAACGAAAACAGACTCGATTTTACAAATTTGTATACCTGAAAATCTGTAAAAGCTTATTTATAGCATTCCAGAAGCACACAAAACGAAGTTACTCTCTGAAGTGACGGAAAAGGTCATGCACTAATATGATTCAGCTAAACTATTGGTCGACATATTTATATTCGTTGGCACATATTTAAACTACAACAACAAATAGAACTCGTGATTATATTACATTAATTACACTACATAGTTTCCGATGACGCACAAATATTAGTTCCGAAATCTGAAAATTCCAGATTAACCACACAATGAAAGCGAATTTCAGGCTCACCGCTCGACAAGTGAGTGGAATTCCGGCGGCATCTTTTTCATCCGGATCCAGCATCCCAAACTTGGTAACCAGCTCCCGATTTTCATCAGCAATAATTGGATAATCGAAGGATTGCAGTTTCCCATAAGCCTTGATATCCTGTGAGCAGAAAAATAATACATCTTTCTTACAGTCAAAAAATTATGTAAAAACCCAGTCCAATTTCCTCTGCACACTAGTTCCTTAACTGACAGTTCCAGGTAATCCTAAATTGTCTAAAAAGCCAATACAGTTTTATGCTCACAGGTTCTGCTTCCGGTATATAATAGTCCAAACTTAGAATTAGCTGAAAGTCTGAAAGTCGAAAAAACCCGGTTCACAATTATGCATAACCGTGCAACACATCCATACTCAACAGCAAACCGGCAGTAGTGAATTTGCAAATGTCCTCACATAATCCGCAAGCAGTCTCACCTGAATCCATCCCTTGTGCGACTCCACTGAATCACAGGACAGCGCGATCAGCTTAACGTTGCGCCTCTTGAACTCCTCTGTCAGACTAGCCACCCGGCTGAGTTCAGTGGTGCAAACGGGGGTGTAATCCGCGGGGTGGGAGAAGAGGATGGCCCAGCTGAAAATTAAATAAAAGGATTAAGAAGATTAGATCATTAATTCCCGTTAAGATTATAAAGGCAGAATGTAGCATAAAAATATTTTCCCCCTATGTATGAGTCCTACGTGCAGGTCATTTTTTTATTCATTCCTCTATAGAACCGGCGGTTTTTTACTTGGGCTCAGTTCAATAAAGTTCATCTTCAAAGACTCTTCAAGTAAGGCTTCAAGTTCAAGAAAAGACAATACTGTATGTGCTTCTTACTTACTGAACCGCTTACTGAATTGAAGTAAAACGATTACACAAGGACAGGAATACACGCAAAAATAAGTCAGGACAAGCGGTTTTTCGAAGCCCACCCTGTACGTTTTCGAGTGCCTTTATGAAACAGGTTTTTTAAATGTGTGCCTTATGAAAATTATAGTTGTGAAGTGAACGTGAAGCTAAGTGTATTTATATATCTTTTTCAAGTATTACAGTAACACAGACCCACAACAACCTAGCACATTTTCAATGAGGGGAAAGGTCATGAGGCAAGCTGACCTGTTTCCGATCCAATTATGAAATGATATTTCGCCCTCCGATGTGTTCGCCCTGAAGTCGGGAAATTCATCTCCTAAATTGATGCCCATGTTGCAAAGCAAAACAGAGGTGTAAAGACGCAATTTGCTAGAATGACCACAAAAGTTGATCATGCACAAAAAGTCTGGAAATTTATCAAAACAGTTTTTTTGGATGCGTTCTCCTACGTCCCTAGAAACTTTTTTGAAACTTTTCTAATTTAGTAGTTAATTGGTGATGTCGACCTACCAAGATATCTGGTAGTGTCGCAAACCTAAAAGATAGCCCAGAGAATTTTGAGAAAGAGGGCCCCCTCTAAAAGTGCTGCTGAAAACAATGATAATACCAAGAATAACAAGAATTTTTCTATGTACATATAAACTGGTGTTAACCCCAATGTTCATACACGAAATGACCAAATTTGGGAAAGCGGTTTCGTTGAAACTACTCGGAAAAAATTACAAGGATGAGGATACTTAAGGCCCGGTTCACACAGACGTACTTTTTACTTTTTATTTTTTACTTTTGGGCCAAAAGTAAAATTTTCGGTTCATACAGTAACAGTTGAATACAGAGGTTATCGAAATCTAAACACTACTTTTAACACTTTCAGGCAGACTAAAATAATGTCCAGACAATATAACAGCCTTTTGAGAAAACATTTAGAAATAGAGTTGAAAACATGTTGAAAAATGCAAGGCCAGTTTTTTCAATTATAACTAAATTTAAGCCTGTTACACAGTTATCCACACACATTATAGTAGATGTAGAACTAATAATAATATGGTTACAGCTACATAAATTACATTGGACCATAAATGTTACTACAAAATTATAAAATTTTCAACAGTGACATAACTTGTTTGACAGGTCTGCAACTACACTAAGTCAACATTTACGTACCACTACCAAAAAATTTACAAAGTATATAACTACAATGTCACTGCACACAAGTGCTAAAAAATATTTAAGGTCAGTGCTTTCACTATATACATTAATCATGTCTAAGTTAAAAATTACGGATATGTATACACTATACATACATGTAGGATATTGTGAAGTTTTCCTCTAAAAATCTGTCAGCAAAAAATGTTTTAGTGAACCTATTCAGCTGGAGGCTCAAATCTTGATGAAGGGTCTGCTAGAGGGTCATTTACTTCTGTCTCAGCCATTGACAATAGGGTTACTGAAGTCTGACCATAAGAACTGTTAAACACTGAAAAAGACTGTGCAGCCACTCACTGTACCCTCAATGGCTGAAACATGTTCTTTTCGTAATGAAATCACATGTTTTGGCTCAATGAGTCAGTGTTCAACATTTTTTGGCCAGACTTTTTTGTTCAGCTGATTTGTTTGTACGCTGCCTTCTCTCTAAGGGAAATGATTTCCAAAAATTTTAAATTTTAGTTTGTATTTTGAAAATGATTTAACGTAGTTGTCGTATGCCACAAGGAATGAAATCATAGGGTTTCTGCCCTAAAATGACCAAGCCCCCCGAAAGCACGTTTTTTATACTGCAACACAGGCATATATAACAAATCACAGTAAAGCAACCCATAATATATAAGCCGATAGCTAAATTAGGCGTAGCTGCTGGTAACAAGTAACTTTGCAGTTTGCACAGCCATAAATGAACTTTAAACAATATTTGGACGAATTTCAATCTCAGCTGGTTGTACCAAAGTACACCGGTTACTGGCGTGATAGCGTTCGTTATCAATAAATCACTGTCAGAAAAAATGCGATGAAATTTGCACAAGTTTACGTATATAAATCAAGTGTGATTTCTATTACACACGAGGCCCACGGCACAGCCGGGCTCGTCCAGCGTGCTTGCCTCCGGCTGCAAGCTGACGCGCTAGGCCGGGACACAGGCCTATCTTCAGGGCGAATACGTTGAATGCTCTAACTTGGCTACAAACTTACAATTTACAAAAGTCACAATGTCTGAAGGTTGTCGCCGGACTTAAATTATTGAACCACCCTTTTTGATAATTTTAACCTGACTTAAACTTGCTAAAAAATTTTCCCACTTAATTTTACAAAAAGGTCCGCTTTGTTTTTTGTTGACCAGCCAAAAAAATTTTCAATTTATCTCCAAATCTCCAAAATATTAGCAAGGGGCAGCCGCCCCCATATCCTAACTTCGTGGCTTATGGGATTAGCTATTTAGGCAAGCTGTCGTGCAAGTGTGTCAGCAAGTATAAGTTATGTTTATGTATCGATTAGTCAGTCAATCTCAGTAAAACGTAAACTTAAACAGTGGAATGCATAAAGGCAGTCTTAGCTAAACGCAGTCTGGACTACGTTTAAGAAAACTAGTCTAAGACCATCGTTACGAAATATCAAGTGATTTTTGCACACGCTAAAGATGTAAAGACGAACTCAAAGACTGGGTCTAGACCTAGTCTCTGAAGACTGACGTTAAACGGTATTCTGAAGGGTAGTCTTTGTTGAGTCTTCACAGTTACACTGAAATATTGCTTTAAATAGTTTGTACAGTGATAAGTGTTGGGTGCACTCCAATACCTTCAAGCTGTGTCAATAAGCACTAGTATAGTAATGATAAATTTTTGGAATTTTTGCAATAAGACGAAAGCTAACACATCCTAAACCATACCTAATGCTACCGATAGCTTAAATTTGCAATTTTTCGTGCTTATCTCATTCCACAAAAACGTTGTTAAAATTGGTTAAAAATTCTTGAGAACATGCACATGATCTTTGACAACACTCCTCAGGCTTTAATTTTTTCAAAAATGAATATAATGTGCTGAAATAAGGCTAAGACTAGCCTTAGACTAGCTAAAGGGCATGTCTTAATTTTCAATGGAAAACCAAGACCAAGAGCACATAATAGCGTCTCACTCTATATAGAAGAAGAGTGAGACACTCTCCAGCCTGCCTGTGTTCTAGCACAGGCAGATGCGCTGGTCGTTTTCAGGCTACATGTTGACATTCTATGCAACATGTGACTGGCCAATCAGCGCGTAGATTCCCTGCGTAACACACTTTAGTATATAATCGCTGATGCGTTGACAAGCATTAAGATAGGGATAAAAGCTTAATAACTCATTATTTATTCATAGTCTGCTTGAAAAAACATTAAAAAAGGTTTGCAAATACCTCTAGGGATATTTTGGCAAGCTTTCAGCGAAATTGATTGAGAAACTTTTGAGATATAAACTTTTCTGAATTTCTTCAAAGTTTCTCAATCAATTTCGCTGAAAGTTTGCCAAAATATCCCCAAAGGTATTTGCAAACCTTTTTTAATGTTTTTACAACCAGACTATGAATAAATAATGAGTTATTAACCTTTATTCCTATCCCGTTATATGATTGGAGCACGTGCACAGGCGTCTGCCAATCAGAGAATAGAAGCTCGCTTCTGATTGGCCAGTCACATGTTGCATAGAATGTCAACATGTAGCTTGAAAACGACCAGCGCATCTGCCTGTGCTAGAACACAGGCAGGCTGGAGAGTGTCACACTCTTCTTCTATATAGAATGAGACGCTATTATGTACTCTTGCCAAGACTAACCTACGACTGACGTTCTTAATGCATACTGATTAGCAATTTTAGAACATCGTAATGAAAAATTCTACACGTACTACATACGAATTCCAAAGGGTGTTCTGAGTCCAGGGCCCCGTTTCAATAAACTCACAGGCCCACAATTGTGAGATTTGTTAGTGCTAAATCAGGTGATTCGTAATGAATACACGTATAATTTCATTACGAATCATCTGATTTTGCAGCCAAATTTGTTACAAATGTGCGCCTGTGAGTTTATTGAAACAGGCCCCAGGGGTGAACGCGGGTCAGAATTTTCGACCCGCGACCCAACCCAACCCGCGGCCCAACACTCGTGGGTAACCCGCGACCCAACCCGCGCCGTAAAACTTGACCCGCGACCCACTCTGACCCACCACTCTATAGTCAATAACTTACACAACACTTAGCTAATGATTGTTTTTAGCTGATGACCATGCATAATTTTACTTTGCACAGTGTATATCTGTACATCTGTACATTGTTTACATCGCTACTTGAACCGATTGCACTACGCAATATATTCTTCAAAAATGGTGTTCGACATGGTAATTTTTTCAGGTTTCGTGGGTCGAAAAAATTTTTTCGAAATTTGTTGAAATTTTTCTGACAGGTCGCCAATGTTATAGGAGTAATTGCGTTTTTAGGTGTTTTTTTGGAAAGCCATAGCTCAGCGTTTACAAATTCAAATCGCAAGCGGTCTTTTGCATAAAGCAGACCTTTGACCTAAATTTATGCTGTGTATTGAAAGTCAATCGTTGGTCATCTTTTTAGGCCAAGCTTTTAAAAATTGGTCCTTTCCAAGCGGTCTTTGAGTAGAACAATATCTAACCTAAAAGTGTGCCATGCATTAAAACTACGGCTATACGATAGGTTTTATGAAAAACTATATCAGGGAAAAGGACAGTAAAATGCTTGTGGATGGCAATTTTCAATGAATTGCATCCTTTACTGAACTAAACGAGTTAATTTTAGTCCGAGTAAACGGTTTAAAAACCATGCTCAAAAATGTCATTCTAAAACTTCGTATTAAACGGACTTTCTAATCAGACTAAACTAACTTATTGTTTCCAGTACAAGCGGCTAAAGAAATGTCCTTTCCAATTTATTACGGTTTTCTACAAAAAGTATGCGCCACAGCTCTGAATCACACGATTACCTGTTGTGACTGAAAACTGGCAAGGTTTTTGACACGTTTGAAATCCCCCGGGATGTCCCTAGGAATAGGAAAAGTAATCAGGTAGAGAAATATTAGACTCAATCATATTTAATCGAAATACAGCGACCCAAAGACAACACGACCCTAAGAAACCGTCCCTAAAATCAAGAATGCAGCTATCGGAAATATCGCTGTGGATACAGAAAACAGCCAATTACAAGATGAACTCATAGTCCCAAATAATGTTATAAACAACAAAAACACCAAACAACAATTTTATTCAATAAACAACACTGTTAATAACAATAAAGATGCAGCATAAAGACATTTTTTATAAAAACAATTCAACGTTCATTTCTACTCCGCGGGGACATCATCTGTCTTCGTGGTTCTAGTGTAGACAATCTGACTGCTGTGCTTGACCACTGGACGAATCATGCCTGAATTTAGAAAGCAACTAGCTTAAAATAGATACAGCTTCCCATTGTTTACACAGAGATGTTTGGGCATACACATTTCAAGACTGCGTCATTAAGACTGAGCAGTGAGCACAGCCTGGTTGCTCATTATTTTTTACTGTATGACTGTGTCAGCAGCGAGAAAAAAACAGGTCCATTCATATCAATCAATAAACGCAGCTACAATATAAGTACGTACATATATCTCAGCTACGGCCAAACAGAAAGGTCATCTGAGTGTCAGAGGTGGGTAGGTCAGTTATCTTTCGTTCGTCAGTTAGATTACACAATCGACAAAACCAAAAACAAGCAGGGTAGGGGTCAGAAGAATCTACTAGCATATTCAGCTCATTGATGACAACACCTATTAGCCTGTACAAGTAATGAGCATATAGCATGGGTCTTTCGCACACACAAGAAAAGAAGAAAAATGAATTTCAGAAAGATCAGTTCAACTCAACGGCATGGCGAGCGCTAAATTACGAGTAATTCAACATAGAACGTTATATGTAGATATGCCATTTCAGATTTTTTTCAAAATCGGCACTGTGTAAATGTTGTGTAAATTTTTTGAATTTTGAAAATGCGTATTTTAGCATTTTTAAGGTAAAAATTTATCAGCCATTCATACTCGAAATTATTAATATCAAAGCAAATGTTATCAAAATTTATCAATATCCATTTGCAGTATCAAATTATTGTTTCGTAACGCACCTTTTGCCAAAAGCTCACGCAGCGCTGCTTTAGCTAGGGAGGCTCGCACTTTTAGACGTTCACTGACCACCGATGGAGTTATCAGTTTGTATGTCACCACTTCCTTATAGAGCTAAAATACAACATTAAATATTTTCATTCCATAAACATTCTATTAAATCGACCATCGTCGATCTGGGGTAAATTTGCCACTACAATGGATATACACAAATAAATAGAAGGAACAGACCTCGTTTTCGTGACTGCTCAAACATTGCCTATTAAACGGGACTTTTTCAAACAAAACTAAAAGTATCCTTCACAGATAGCAAAGCCAAGCAGAGCATGAGAAAACAATAAAAGGAGTAGTGGCATTAAAGGAAACATAAAAAAATAACAGAAGGTTTTTTAAAAACTATATTACGTACGGAAAAGGACAGTGAAATGCTTGTGGATGGCAATTTTCAATGAATTGCATCGTGGGGCTATTCCTTTACCGAACTAAACGAGTTAATTTTAGTCCGATTAAACGGTTTAATGGCGTGGCAGTGAAGTGGCGTAGCCAGAAAAAAATTTCGGGGGGGGGGGGAGGAATGACTTTTCGATTTTTTTCAAACGTGTTAAAATGCACTTAATTGCTATTTTAACGCAAAAAACGACACATTTTTCGGTCAAAAACAACGCTAATTTTCGGCCACAACAGCATCAAACGTAAAATTACAGCTCAAAACACCAAAAAGTACAAAAATAATGGGCTAAAATGGGTCCGGAAGCTAGCAAATCAGCAAAATTTTCGAAATTTTTTGACATTAAAAACAGCACATTTACTAAAAATGTCATTTTGTAAGATTAAAGCAGTTAAAACGATACATTATACAGTGTATGACGCACAATCATAGTGCACAATACACCTATATGCACATGCATTTGCCTTAATGCAATGCAAAAGCAAGGAACACTAAGCCAAGGAGTTGCAGGGGGCTGGGGGCGGCAGCCCCCAGAAAAAAATTTGGGAAACTTTTCAATTTTTCGACTAAATTTGGTCAATTGGAGACGTATCGAAAATTTTTTCCGCCCGGACCATAAAAACTTAAGGGGGGACCCTTGTGTAAAATTTCAGACGGAAAAAATTTCGGGGGGGGGGGGGGTAATTCCCCCCATCCCCCCCCCCCTTGGCTACGCCCCTGTATACAGGCATACAGGCCAGTGGCGTATCCACAAAAAAATTTCGGGGGGATGATTTTTTTGCAATGGGTTAAAATGCACTTTGTAGTAATCTTAACACTCATAAAACGCCTTACAAACGCAAGATTACTACACCACAAGAAAAAATTGGCGATTTTTCCAATTTTTAGACCGAATTTGGTCAACTGGAGACGTAGCAGAAATTTGGTCGCATAGGTCTGGGGAGGTCGCCCCAAGAAAAACAAATTTTTTTATTTGTAGGCCAAATTTGGTGAATTGGAGACGTATCAGAAATTTTTTCCGGCCGGACCAGAAAAACCAAAGGGGGAGGGACCCTTGTGTAAAAAAAATCACGGGGGAAAATTTGGGGGGATTCCCTCAATTCCCCCTCCCCTGGGTACGCCCTTGCCCCTCGATACAGGCATAGGTACATACAGTGTATATACGTATATATTATGGATATATTGCATTGATGACTTGAGCCAATTTTGCGACAGAGTGAGACGACATTGCATTCGCTACGAAAATAGACGGTCCCAGGTTATATACAGTTGTTTTACTTGCGTAAAAACGAATTACACCTTAAATGTATATTGCGACAAAAAATTAGTCACTTACTTTATCATACGTAGCCGCATCAAACAAAACCATATTGTTCAGTTTGTCTCGAACCTTTCCCTTGGACCACTTCTTTTTCTTTGCCTAAAATACCATAATCTATGACACAAATATGTGGTTGCCAAAAGTCAGTACAAAATTCACTTTCATTAACCAAATTCGGTAGCATTTATAAAGTTTGTCTTCATTACGCAATAAGTTCACTAGTCAATATGACTCTGCCTAGCAGTCAGCTTTCTGTGAATAAATACGAAAAATTCCGTGTCAATAACCACCTTTCTTTCAGCCACATTTCCTGACAGCACCTGAGTGAAACAAAACTACAAAGAAAAAGTCCAGAGTCATCACGAGTGGCATTGAAACAGACCTTTCCACCACCTCCTCCCTCTTTTTTCTGCTTCGGTGGCTGTTTCCCACCCTTCGTGTCTTTTCCTTTCTGTTGTTTAGGCGGCATCCCAGAATTTATTTATGTATATAAATTTTCCTGAAGCAAAGGAAATACAACTCAGCACTGTAGGCATTTCTTACATTCATACAATTGAGTGACAAATTCAAATTTTGTATGGAGGCCAGGCCAGAGATGGCAAGTCCCGTTTTGCAGCTCAAACTTAGATCACAAAGCCACAAACCATGACTCAGGGGTTGCTACGTGTATCAAAGCAATCACAAACATTTCGAAAAGGGAGCGTGCGCTAAATTACTGCGACAAATTTCCAGAATCGTGGTGCACTTTCACATAATGCTGGTCCGGCCAACAGCGGCATATATACATGCGTCTCCACTCCACCAGACAGGTGCTCACGCAGTGTATTATTATAATTATTATAAAAAATGCCCCCAATGGGCATCACTAAGGTCAGAAATTCTGAGGTTTTTTTCGCTGGCAAATTTTCGCAATTTTGCGAAAAGCTTGAAATTTTTTTCGCAAAATCAAATTTTTTTCGCAGACATACTTTTGTTTCTTAATACAGTATATAGATTTTACATCTAAATGTTAATAAAACATTATTCCGTCTAGACAGGATTAAGACTGACGCAATTTTTACTCAAGCCAAAAAAGCCATTTTTACTCAACTTCAAGCCAAAAAGCAACGATTTTCACATTTTTATTAATGGGTGGAATAAGTCGGAAAAACGGCATTTTTTTCGCCTAATGATCGGGAGTCCCCCTATATCCCCCAAACCCAGGAGGGGTCAAAATTGAACGCTCTTTCGAATAGGCTAGGTTAGAAGTTTGTAGGATGTAAGCTTTAGCTGGAAGTCAAACTTTGCCCAAAAATTAAACTTTACATGAAATTTTTTGCGCAAAATTGGATTTAGGCAAAAATACTTCATCAAATAAAAACCTGCTGCTACCACTGAAAGAGTAACTTTTAAGCTACTCAATGCTGAAAAAATTTTGTAAATCGGTTAAGGCTTTGAAAAGTTACGAAACTTTTTCTGAAGCTACCAGGGCCAGGCTGATTGAAGCGTTACAGCACAAGTAAAGTTCAGTACAAATTTCAGGTTGTAGCTGCTAAATTTGTAACAATATGAAGCTGGTTGGGGTTTTTTAGTGCGGTAAAGTTATTTTTGATGCTCCTTAGCATGTTTTTCCTTCAAATTAGGCCTCAGGCTTAGCCGTAGGCTTAGTGCTTAGACTCAGAGCTTAGGCTTAGTGCTTAGGCTGAGGCTTAGTGCTCACGCTTAGACTCAGTATGTGGGTGCGCAAAAGATTAGTCTTAGTTCCTAGAATCAAATAAAAGTACATTTGTTACTGTGGAATAAGAAATAAAGCTGAACTTTTACAGCAAAATTGCCTGTCAGCGTGAGCTTGGTTCTGAACGTTAGGGAAGTTTTGAACTAGGATTTGAGGCCTTATAATTTATTAAACAGCCGTATTTATTCCCTAAAAAGTATATTTGCAGTATGCAATAATGTTAATAAGCATCTGTTAAGCAAAAAAAACATAAAAATTTGAATTTTAAAATCATTTCAAGAAAGTTTATTTCGCCTATTTTATAATTGGAAAATTAACATATTTTGGCTAGAATGTGCAAGATATGTAGCAAATAAGGCTAAATAAAATATACTATTATGAGTTAATGTATGCTCATAAAACTTCAGACTGATACAGTGAGCGAACTGGTCATATTTTGCGACGATTGGCCCCAATATGACGAAAAATTATGATTTTCGACAAAATTTGAACTTTTTAGAAAAGTTGAAAATCAACGTTTTTCTGCTTGGAAAATGTCAAAAATGAACTCAGCGCATGCGAAAACCTATAAATACGTGTTTTTTCGCTGAAAAAATATGCGTTTGAATTCCCCCCCCCCCCCCGCCGAATCTGCACCGTCACCACCGACCCCTATTATACTGTCTATTATTGTTACATGCACTCGGTGTGATGATACATGGAAGAAAATGTGTCCTATTTACAGTCATGCACGAGTACGGGCCTAGGGCTAGGGGATAAAAAAAAGTCGGAGAAATTTTCAATTTTTAGGCCAAATTTGGTCAATTGGGGACGTATCGGAAATGTTTTCCGACTAAACCACAAAAACTAGCGCATGGACCTTACGAGTTCATCTCAACTGCGTCAAAATTTTTTCGCAATTTTGTGCAAAGGTTTGAAAATTTTTCGCAATCTTCAATTTTTTTTCGCAATTGCGAACGTTGTTGCGAAAAGAAACCCAGACTCCGCTCCACCCACCGCACGGCTTTAATTAAAAGCCACACAAAACATATCTAAATACCAATCATAGTTGTCAGCATTACGCATTATATATAAATACACCATAGCAGATAAAAGTCATGTACACTATAGCAGTAATGAATTAAGGTAGGGGCGAGATTTGCTCGACAGAAAATTTTGGGAAATTTTTGAAATTTCAGTGTAATTTTCGTCAATTTGGGACGTGCCGGAAAATTTTTTCGGCGGTGTCTTAAAACCAAAGGGGCTGAAATTGTGAAGGGGGGGGCTAAAATCGCGAAGGGGGGGCTGATGTCCCCCTAGCCCCCCCTTGGGTACGCCACTGTGGCCAGATTCACCAGAAACGTCTAATTTTTAACCAAATTCAAGCTGGGTTAAGGCTTAATTTAAGCTTGGGCTTAGGCTTAGTATGGGGCTTAGGCTTTGTGTCAGGCTTAGGCTTAGCTACTGACAAATCGAAATTTTCTGGAAAAACCCTGCCAGCTTAGGCTAGAGATTCCTGCCAGCTAAGCCTGGACGATGACATCATAACGCACTCAAAACTATCCTAAAACAAAGATTAAAGCCATTTTTGGCTCAGTGGCGTACCCTGGGGGGGGGGCTTGGGGTACATCAGCCCCCCCCCCCTTCGCGATTTTAGCCCCCCCCCCCCTTCGCGATTTCAGCCCCCCTTTTTTTCACTTTTTTTCATATGGTCTTCTTTGGTTTTATGACACCGCTGAAAAAATTTTCCGGCACGTTCCCAATTGACTAAAATTTCAAAAATTTTCCAAAATTTTCTTTCGAGGGGATCTCGCCCCTAATTCATTACTGCTCTAATGTATATACATGACTTATATCTGCTATGGTGTATTAATAATAAGTAATGCTGACAACTACTATTGGTATTTAGTTATATATTTTGTGTGGCTTTTAATTAAAAACCGTGTGGTGGGTGGAGTGGAGGACGAACGTCTAAGGACAGCCCTTGTCACCCATGGTTTTTCTTCAAATTTTTCCTGTATACAACGTATTTTTCAGGTTTGCTAGTCCCCCCATGAGCCGATTTTACGTGCTTTTTTTATCTAAATAGGTTAAAAGTTTGAAATATTTGACACAGGGGCGGCCGCCCCCCCCCCAAAATTTCTCCCGACTGAAATTTTACATAAGGGTCCCCCCTGTGGTTTTTATGGTCCGGCCGGAAAATTTTTCTGATGCGTCCCCAATTGACCAAATTTGACCTAAAAATCAAAAATTTCCCCCAATTTTTTTCTGGGGGCTGCCGCCCCCAGGGCCCAGACCCCTGCGACTCTATGGCTTACTATTCCTTCTTATTATCTTTCATCAAAGCCTATACATGTATACATGAGTACATTATGCTGCATTTGCATATCTACACGTCACACGAGTATATTATGCTGCATTCAGTTGTGTAAAACACTGTCTGATGTGACGTGCCCATGATGTGTTTTATTTTCCTGTCGGAAAAAATTTCTGATACGTCTCCAGTTGACCAAATTCAGCCTAAAAATTGAAAAATTCTCTATTTTTTCTGGGTACACCAATGGTTTTTACTACAAACAGACTCAATTCATTGCCCTTGGTATGACTGCGGTTATAACAAATTAGCGTAAAGCTGGAAAACGCTATTATAAAAAGTCAAAAAATTTCTTCAGACCTCCGCCCCCCCCCGAAATCGAAGTCTGGGACCGCCAGTGATTTGACATAATCTGACTCTGAACAGACCGCTGCTACAACTATGATTTCACGACAAGGGTTGCTTAGAATTGGTTTTTCTATGCAATTATTATTTCAAAATTCTAAAAATACTCCAGCTTCTGGGGGGGGGGCTGCCAAACCCAGGCCCCTGCAACCACTTTTTTTACGACCAGTTTTGCTCAGAATTGCTTTTTCAATGCAAATTTTATTTCAAAATTCTAAAAAAGCTTTAGCTTCTGGGGGCTGCCGCCCCCAGACCCCTGCAACTACTATGATTTCACAAGTGTTGCTTAGAATTGCTTTTTCAATGCAAATTTTATTTCAAAATTCTAAAAAAGCTTCAGCTTCTGGGGGCTGCCGCCCCCAGACCCCTGCAACTACTATGATTTCACAACAAGTGTTGCTTAGAATTGCTTTTTCAATGCAAATTTTATTTCAAAATTCTAAAAAAGGTCCAGCTTCTGGGGGCTGCCGCCCAGTGGCGTATCCAGGATTTCGCAAAGGGGGGGGCTGCGACGGGGGGGGGGGGGCTGCGAAGCAACTGTGAGCCACCGCCGATCAAAAGGGGTCTGGTGGGGACGGCAACCCTCGGACCTTTTTTGAGTTTGTTATTGTAACCATCGATAAACTACAATAGTGAATCTGCAGCAAGCACTTAACTTTGCGGGGGTCTGGGAAGCTTGAAGTTGAAGCTTTTTTAAGATTTTAACCATCGAAATTGCATTGAAAATTGCACTTTTTACATGAAATAAAGAAATGTAGTGGATCTACAGCTAGCATTTAGCAATGCGGGGGTCTGGGGGCTGTAGCCTCCAGAAGTTTTAGCTTTTTTGAGGTTTTAACCATCGACATTGCAATGAAAACTACACTTTTTACATGAAATAAAAATGTAGTGGATCTACAGCAAGCATTTAGCAATGCGGGGGTCTGGGGGCGGCAGCCCCCAGAAGTTTTAGCTTTTTTGAGGTTTTAACCATCGACATTGCACTGACAACTGCACTTTTGACATAAAATAAACAAAAAAATATAATTTTAAAATATTAAAAATTAATATTTAAGCACATGGATCAAAAATAGGCCCAAGGGCCTATGACCTACGTTATATATAGTCGAGCGGGGAACAAAAGTCACGTCCATTTGGCGTAAAAGCCCGTTGTGAACAGCTGCGTACATAAGAGTTGGAGTGAATCTTTTTGTGCTATGGGCCAGCGTAGTCTATTTTATGGCTGCGTTCAAAAATTGGGGTTTTGCGATGATTTATCGTTGCAATATGCTTTTGCCAGGTGGCTTTTTCTGATCCGTCGTCAAGAACGACCGTTTCTGACGTGTGTTGCAATTTTAGGGTTGAAAATTGACACACGAGACGCGGATACACTTGCCGTTAGCAGATTTTCGCACGAAAATGTCATTTTCTCAACGTATATATATAGTTTTAAATATAGTTTTTTAAAGCTAGAAGGTGTAAAAAATGTAAAAAAAGACCGCTAGTTTTTGTTGAGGTTAAGTGCAGTTATGGTAGTTTAAAAAAACACCTAAAAACGCAATTACCCCCTTAAATGCATTTTTAACGTTTTAAAACAAAGAAAACTCATCCCCCGTCCCCGAAATTTTTTGTGGCTACGCCACTGCAGATTGGTGTAATAATGCTTCAAAAATTAAAATTAACAAAAAGTGAAAAAATCGTAAAAATATCATGTATGCAAAAAAAAACAGAAAAATACAAACATGTATGCAGCAAAGCAAAAAATAGTATACTTTGTATTTAATTTTGTATTTTTTACCCTCCTAACTATATCTAACTATACAAACATGTGAGACATTAATCAATTAGCACAGAATATGATAATAGACCTGGCATATATATAGGCATGCACAAAGAAAAAGGTATCTAAGCCGAAAAAACATCAACAGAATGGAAAAAACTTGGAGATTTTTTAAATTTTGAAGGTAGAATTTGTCAATTGTGGAGGTATCAGAAACACTTTTCTCAGCTTTTGAAGTTTCGGAAAAGGGGGGGGGGGCTGCGACCCTCTAAGGGGGGGGGGCTCAAATCGCTAAGGGGGGGGCTGCAGCCCACCCAGCCCCCCCCCCCCCCTAAATACGCCACTGCTGCCGCCCCCAGACCCCTGCAACCACTATGATTGCACGACATGTTGCGTATATAAAACTTCAGTAAATCAGTAAAAAAATTTTAAAAAGCTGAACTTTCTGCAGACTGCCGCGGACTGCGTGTGCGTTTTCACCCCCCCCCCCCCCCCCCCGGTCGTCGACCATCAGTTCAGCCCCCCCCCCCTTCGCGAAATCCTGGGTACGCTACTGTTTTGGCTTCAAAATTTGGCCTACGTTCAACGTTCATTTCCCAAAACACTGGAAATGCAGTTTTCAAGGGGTCATAGCTCAGAAAATACAAATTTGTGGATAGGGGTTTTATTACGAAAAATATTTCCCTTGAGGTGCTCTACTCCAAATAATAGGTCCACTATGTCCCCCCCCCCCAGCTGCACTTGACCAAATCGATCTTAGTAGTGTGACAGTTGGATCAAGTGCAGTTGGGGTCGAAAATAGTGGACCTATTTTTTGAGTAGAGCACCTTAGGGGAAGCATTCTTGCTTCAAGAACCCCTATTTTAATTTTTGGATATTCTGAGATATGATTTCCCGAAATATTTGAACCCTCAGTGAGGGACATTTTCGCAATTTTTACTGAAACCCGAGTTTTCTCCGTTCAAAACTAGTTCAAATGGAGTCGGAATAATGTTTACAGTTTTTTAGAATCAAAACCTTGTTGACCCCGTTCCTTCCGATAAAGTTGGCCTAATTCACCAGAAACGTCTAATTTTTAAGGTGGCACTCCTGAAATGTGGGTTTTGGCCATTATTTTGAAAACGCACAAAAATAAACATGCATCGTAAGCACAAAAGTTGATCAGAAATGAATTTCCTTCAATTTGATGTACATATCACATGAAAAATTTTTTGAACATTTTTGAGCAAATTTCGTCAAGAAAAATAGATTTTCACGGAAATGCCTTCACAAGCCAGTGCATTTACACGTATGTAATGAATTTGAAAGGCTGAAAAACACTAGCAGTTGTGTTTTACTGAAACGTAATTAAAAGTTTCTGATGTTTTATTGAGTGTGGTATAATTTTTTGTGAAATAACTCAATACTTTCTGCATGAGACAGAAATATAGTGCGTGTGAATACAAACGCAAATTTTCGGCTTGCGATTTTAAAAAATTGGCACAACGAAAAAAGTTAAAATTTGGCACATAAGTGCACCTTCGCATCTTCGAGCGGTCACAAAATTTGATTTTTGGCAAATCGATAGTATCTAAAAAATTTAGCCAAATTTATGTGTTTTTCAAAAATCGCGATTTTAGTGTTTTTCGATATATCAATCATATTCATCAAAAATGACTTTTTGCGACCGCTCGACCACGTTGAGGCGAGCAAATTGAGCTATTGATTGTGCAACAGCTACTTACTTGCGAAGAGAAATCGCAAGCCGAAATTCCATTCACGTTTGGTATACAGTGAATGCTAATTTGTATCAATCAACTTCATTTTTTGTATTAGGCATACTTTTACACCAGCTTGCCATTGTGTATCTAAAATCGGCCCCAAACTGCCGTTTTTTGAAAAGTCACATTTCAGGAGCGCCACCAACCATATTCAAGCTGGACCTCAATTTACGCCAACCGACGATTGGGCCAATTGTGACGATACGGCCTCGTGTAACACGCCGACAAACCGAAATAGAAACTAATCAACCGAAATCAAAGCCAGGCGATATGCATGTGACAATTTATAATTTTTTTTTCAAGCCGACTTTTTAAACTAGCAAGCCAAAAATTTGTCTTTGTATTCATATGCACTATGTTTAGGTCTAGCGCGGAAAATACTGCGTTATTCCTCAAAATTACACCACACTCTATAAAACACTGATTGGTTGATTTGATTTTTGAAGTATATGCATATGTTCTAGTAAGACACTTGTGCTACCGATTTTGTATTTACCAAAATCATTATATGCGTGTAAATGAACTGGCTTGTAGAGGCATTTCCGCGAATATTTATTTTTATTGGTAAACACAGTCAAGATAGTTAAAAAATAATGAGACTTGAACGAGATAAAACAAACTATTGTGTATTCCTGATTTATATCTTCTGTGACTTGTGCCGCCATTCATAGTTTGTTTCTAACGCTATTGGTTAACTTTCTGCCAACTCGAAGGCTATTAATTAAAGCTAATATTAGCTTGACCCTCTGTAGTTGATGTGATGTAATGGTTTTGTTAGTGCATATTATATATATTTCAAATTTCCAAGTTTCGAATCCACTGAATCCTGCTAAGTTAAAATCGATGATCATTGATTGGCATCTTAGCAGACTGGGCTGTCAATAATGTAGAACTCAGGGACCGTATTCTCAAAATTACCTGCAGGTAAAGTTCACAGGTAAGGTGAAGGTAAAGTCGTATTCTCAAACAATGACTAAAGCCAATGTGATAGCTAAGGTTACCTTTAATATTTGAACCGGAAAAGTACTTTATCTTGTTTCTCAGCTGAAGTTAATGTATTGTGCAAATTTTTAACATTAATCGTCGACGTTAACCTTGTTTTCAATTTTAACTTTACCCACAGAATTAACTTTACCTTCACCTTACCTGTGGGTAAAGTTAGCCTAACTTTACCTGCAGGTAATTTTGAGAATACGGCCCCAGTTCTAATATGCGACAGTATTTTTGTAAAGCTGTAGACTGTAGTAAAAGTTAAAACCTTTAGAAAAAAGGCAAATTTTAACCAACCATGAGGATAAAAATCTAGAAAATAGTTTCAATACACTGTTGTAGGAGCTAATATTTGTATATGCATGCACAAAACACAGATTTTTTGTCTATTGTCCATATTTTTGCAACCTCCGGGAAAAACACTATGCGGGAAAAACCCTGCCACTTTTTTCGGCTGTTCTATTAGCAATGAGTATAAACTCAATTCCATCGTGTTCTACAACTCTTAGGCTGCAGTATGGACTAAAAAACCGTTTCTCCGACACCCATGTGACTCACAATAAATAAATCTTCAAAAATCGACCCTTTTTGGCAGAAATGACTTCTGCCCAAATATGCATTTTTTTAGTATTTAAATGCATTAAAAATAGATTTTTGCACTTATTATGTTAGAAACGGTGGCCAAACACCGCCCGCGTCTACCATTCTTGGATTTAGGTGGTACACAGCAGCTAAAGCCTAAATATTCCAAAAAATACCAAATTTTGGTGGAACATCATCAAAACAAGTTTCGTACGGGGTATGGGCCAAAACGACAAAAAACGACGTTTTGCGGCCGAATAAACGGTTTCAATTAAGTTTACACATGTTCTTACCCCAGATCAGTCAACTTTTGTATCAACAATGGGTGAGTTTAGCAAAAAATTGTCGCCAAACAAAATAGGGTTTTTTTCCCTGCAATAGGGTTTTTTTCCCGCACAAACTTTGAACTGTCACAGGTAAACCACAACGTTTATCGCTGTTTTTGAGCTTCATAAGTACAGAGGAAAGGTAACTCTCTTGAAAAGTGCAAACAACGTTGGCCAAAAATGAAATTGTGAAAAATTATGACAAGTCAAAAATTTGGAAAATTTTGTCACTTTGGAATTTTTCAACATGCAAAATTTTGAAATTTTATAAAAAATGCGACAGGCCTCATAACTGCACAAAAATTTGTGTGGTAAGTAAGTTTGGGATGCGCTTTTTACCTACATACTCAAAAAGGTCCTATGTCGTAAGGTTCGGCCAGGAAGCACTAGGGTTTTTCCCCACAAAACGCGTAGGGTTTTTCCCTCGCACCACTATAAATTTTAGACATTTAAAACTAAGCCTAAGCCTGAGCCTAAGCCGAAGCCTAAATCCTAACCCAAGCCCTAATTTGCGTATTTTTAAAAACGCACACGCACACTCACGCGGGTTGAGCCTTGCAGGAATTAGAGCTTTCTTGTGGGGGGGACCTGGCCGGCCAAATCAGAGGCTCACGAAGCTAAATAATGACCTTTTCCCGACAATAGTAGTGTACAATAAAGGATAATTAATTCGCGCGAATAGGGTGCAGAAAGCAACAACGTGACGCACGGCGATTGCTATTCTGACGCAATTCTTGTCGGTTTCATTTAAAAAGCTGACTTTTCCCATTCGGCTGCAAAACTAGTCCTGTACATTCAGCAAACTTATTAGCATTTTTCCGCTATATACAGATCAGCCAACTTTCCTATCCTACCCACACTGCTGCCC
Source organism: Trissonchulus sp. WLG1_4 (assembly GCA_030248245.1). Classification (NCBI taxonomy): domain Eukaryota; kingdom Metazoa; phylum Nematoda; class Enoplea; order Enoplida; family Ironidae; genus Trissonchulus; species Trissonchulus sp. WLG1_4. Next base: position 3,929 of record JASANF010012712.1, on the reverse strand, counting down.
TTGGTGAAAGGGCATTTTTATAATAATATACTCGCACACGCACGCACACTCAAAACACAATTAGAAAAATGATACAAAAATAGTACAAAAAAGTACAAAAATAGTACAAAAAAGTATATACAAAAACTTTTGATTAAATTAAGGCAAAAACTCATTATAAATTGGAGCACTATTCATCAACAAGTATCGGAAACATATTAAAATGTATCAAAGCACAAAAGCATTTTTAAAAATAGTACAAAAAAAGTACAAAAATAGTACAAAAAAAGTACAAAAAATGTACAAAAATAGTACAAAAAAAGTACAAAAGGAGCCAAAATGGCAAAAGACAATAAGTTAGTCTTATCAAACAACTTAAGTATCAGAGCGAAAAAAAGTACACCACGGTGATCCAAAATGGCTAAAAAATATATATAGTAGCGAAACTTCAAAAAAAAACGAATTTTCAAAAAGTACAAAAAAGTACATAAAAAGTACAAAAGTAGTACAAAAAAAGTACAAAAAATGTACAAACCCACTTTTGTACTTTTTTGTACTCACTTTTTTTCCTGTGCAGATCAGATTGGGGGCTTGGCTGACGATGGGGGTTCTATATTTTTATTAAAAGATGGGGTAGAAGGCGATTTATGGGTAAAAATAATTCCCCCCCGCCGAATCTTGACCCTGTGACGGTGACCCCGTTCCTTCCGAAAAATTGGCCACATTTATATACCAGAATCGTCCAATTTTTGACCAAATTCAAACTGGGCCTCAATTTAGGGTTGGGCTTAGGCTTAGTTAGTATGTTGCTTAGGCTTATTAGGCTCAGGATTAGGTACTAAAAATTCGAATTTTTCAGGAAAAATCGTGCCAGCTTAGCCTAGAGAATCCTGCCAGCCTAGACAATGCCTTAAAACATATGTAATAACGCACCCAAAACTAAAAACAAAGATGATATATAGTAATTTTTGGCTTTAAACTTTGGACTACGTTCACTTCCCAAAACACCGAAAATGCAATTTCCAAGGGGTCATAGCTCAGAAAATACGAATTTATGGATGAGGGTTCTATTACAAAAAATGCTTCGTTTGAGGTGCTGTACTCCAAGAGAAAGGTCTACTATCCCCCCCCCCCAGCTGCACTTAATCCCAGATTTCGTGGGGTCATATCTCAGAAATTCAAAAAATGCATTAGGGGCTCTTGCAGTAAAAACGCTTTCCACAAGATGTTCTACTAAAAAAATAGGTCCACTATCCCCCCCAACTGCATTTAACCCCAAAAGGGGCTATAGTCTTTGTTTTGACTTTTGAGTTGATGATGTTTTAAGGCATCGTCTAGGCTGTGCTGTAGGCTAAGTTGGCACGATTTTTACTGAAAATTTCGATTTTTATATAGTACCTAAGAAGGCTGAGCCTAAGCCAAAGCCTAAGCCTGATACTAAGCCTAAGCAACGGTTTTTTTTGCTCAAATTTGTGCTCATTTGGGCATTGAAACATAAAAATGAGCATTGAAAAATAAAAATGAGCACGAATTGAGCATCGGCCGTTTTGAAAAAAACTCTGGCCTAAGCCCAAGACTAAATTACGGCCAAGGCTGTTCACAACCTAACGCTAACAGTAACACTAACTTTTCCCTTAAAAGGTAGTGAAACACTTAAAATTGGCCTCGAAACACTAACGTTTTAAGTGTTTCAGGCTGAAAATTAAGTGTTTCACTAATTTTTAAAGGAAACTTTAGTGTTAGTGTTAGGTTGTGAATCCCAGCACAAGTCTTAATTTGGTCGAAAATTGGACGATGCCACGGATTGACCGGGTCAAAGTGCCTTTGTTTTGATTCTAAAACATTCTGATTCCATTTAAAAACGTTTACAACGGAAAAAACACGGGTTTCCGTCGGCCGTCACTCACGGAAGGCCTCAGATTTCTGGGGATTGTATCTCAAAAAATCCAAAAAATGCAATAGGTGAAGCAAAAATACTTCCCCCATGGGGCTCTACTAAAAAAAATAGGTCCACTATTTTCCCGCCCAACTGCATGTAACCCGAAAGTCGTGTTGGAAGGTGGCCTTTGCCCTTTACAGCAGCTAAGAGCATTGGTGCAGTTTCGGCCCCTAACTGCACTTGATCCGAAAACTGGTGTGGAAAGGGCGTGGCAGCTAAAATAATAGTGCGAACTTCTGTTTCACCTTATCTACTCTTATTCTTGTCTTGTCATTTTCAGGCCCGTTTAGCCAAAAAACCATGAATAGCTCTCTGTATCCTGGTCTGAATCGAGCCCAGCTTAGCTATGAGTATCTGCATACAAATTCGTAAGTTTTCCGTTTTGGAAAAGGTTTGTTTGTTTGTTTGTTTGTCAAACGCGAAACAGCTAATTTGAGGCGACAGTATGTATGAGGTTAACCGACTTTATCTTAAAAAGACCGTTTTCCCTCTATCTATACTGTCAACTTATTGTTACTTTTCAAAAGTTTCGTGCATTTTTAGCGTGTGTATCAGGGATCGACCGGAGTTCCGGTTCCGGTTCCGGTACTTTTTGGTTCCGGTTCCGGTTCCGGTATTTCAAAAGTACCGGAACCGGAACCACTAATTCTCTGACAAAGGATTTTGCTTTTCATTTTGTGTTGTTCGTCCATGAAAATTTTTCGATAGGCCTCCAACTGACCACAATCGACCTAAAAATCAAAAATTTCTTCAGATTTTGTTCTGGCGAACCTCTTGCGACTATACACAGTACATATATATCTTGCGAATATACAGTACACTAGCTTAATACATTGTTATCGTTTGTGCTTTTGTGCTTTATTGTCTTAAAACGAATATTGTAATATTTATAGTACTAGTACTGGAACTACATACAAATACCTTCTGATTTTTTATTCTAGCATTCTTATGTAGCAGTTCTTATTCTTTATCAACAATGCTGTGCTTCTTGTGTCCAATTTCTTGTATTACTTGAACTAGCTCAATGAAAGCCGAAGGTCGAAACTCGAAGGTCCTCGGTTTTTCACGCTATACTGAAAAATTATGTAATCTGTGCAAACCTTACTATCTAACATTGAGGAGAGGGGGCGACGGTACAGCCGCCCCCCTCCCGCCAATTTTCTCCAAGTCAGGGGTTTTTTAGGGTCCACGAGTGGGTCCAGAGTCAAGTTCTCTTAACTGGACCCAGCAAAAATTAACCTGAGTCAACACTCAAGTCAGACCCAAGGGCGTAGATAGGGAGGGGGATCGCGACCCGCCCTTTTGGTTGAATTTTAAGAAATTGTCAACAAGGGTCTCCCTTTGGTTTTTATCGCCCCGTCGAAAAAATTTTTTGATACGTCTCTAATTGACCAAATTTTGCCTAAAAATCCAAAAGTTCTCGAATTTTTTTCTGAGGGCGACTGTATCCAGTTCCAGACCCCTAAATTGCTATGGCTGACTAGTCCTTGTTATTATCTTTCATCAAAGCCTATGCATGTCTACAAAAGTACATTATGCTGAATTTTCTTGTATAATACACAATCTTATGTGACGTTCCCATGTTCAGTTCTTAATTTTCCTGTCGGTAAAAAATTCTGATACGTCTTTAGTTGACCAAATTCGGCGTAAACAATTACAAAAATCTCCATTTTTTTCTGAGGGCTGCAGCCCCCAGACCCCTGCAACCTGTGGCTCACTGATCTTGCGTTTGCACTGCGAATTGAAGTGCTAAATTAGTGTATAGAAAGTCAAAAGTGTATAGAAGGGTTGCATATAAAAAATGGGAGTAAAAGTAAACAAAAAATTTTTTTAAAAATATTGCAAAATATAGGGTCTTTTTGAAGGGGGTTCCGGTTCCGGCTCCGGTATTTTTAGGTGGTTCCGGTTACGGGTTGCAGTCCCGGTAGTTTTATGGTTCCGGTGATCCCTGGTGTGTATATATATATATATATATATATATATATATATATATATATAATATATATATATA
>JASANF010012711.1:0-73057 GCA_030248245.1 Trissonchulus sp. WLG1_4 | reverse complement strand
CCTTGAATTGTTAAAAGTTAGTTTTGTTTGCGATTAATTTTTACTGCGCAACAGGCCTAATGTTGTCAAACGTTCATCTTTTTCACTCACTGGATAACTTTTGCAGTAAAGTTTTGCTTGTTTGTTATTTGTTTCCATGCCGTGCTGAATAACAGAGCTTCTGTCTTGTCTGCAGCGATGGTAACAGCTCTGTCTGCGCACCAGTTCCCCACCGCTGATAAAGCTTGCTGCATCTCAGTTGCTGCTGACGTGATCAGGCTGCTTCTGGTGACTAACGTAAGATCATCCGCGTATGCAACGACTTGACAGTTCGGTGAAGCAGTTTCAATCGCAGGTGGTAGTGACGCAGTAGCTAACACGTAGAGCAGAGGAGACAAGGGACTTCCTTGCGGTACTCCTTCCTTGAAGACTCTTGGGCCGCTTACGGACTGATTCCACTTAACAGATGCTCGTCGATCCGATAGAAATGACCGTATCCAGCGGAGCCAGCCTGGAGGGATGTTGTAATAGACTAGGTCTCTTAAGGTAGCGCTCAGCAACAAAACTCATGTTTGGCGGTCAGCTCATGCAATAAATAGCAATACCACTTTAATTGTATATCAAAGAGACATCAAAAAAACCTATTTACAATACAGTTCAGCACTTTAATGTTAAAGTGTCAAATTTTATGGCCATGTCGAATTTCCTATTCACACCAATTTTGTTTTTGACCTAGCTCAGCGAAACTTTAACCGATTTTGATGATCTTGGTATCAATAGAAAGATCTCTCAAAAATCTAGACGTGATTGATCTTCGATTTTTCATTTTTATTTTTGATTTTGCAAAAAATCGATTTTTCAAAAATCAGTCGTGTTTGAGCGACTACAAAAAGTGCTGCGGGTTAAAATTTGAAAATCGAAAAAGTTTCACGTCTGCATTTATATTTTTTCTTTCATTGTGCAAATTTTCAACTGAATCGCAAATGGCAGCTGGGACCCAGGTCAAAAAAAAGTAGTCGATTTCGCTAAGCAAAAATGTAAGGTTTGCCCACACGTTTCACTTTTTCAAAAATTAGACCTTTCCTATGACTGCATATTTCCGTTGAAAAAGTTACAAAAAGCCATACTCAATTTTTTTAGAAATTAAATCAAAAATTTGACATTTTCGAAGATTTATCAGCTTTGTAGGTTTTTCATTTTGGATTTGCTATTTTCACGGCTAAATAACTCAGCAAAACGTCAACGTATTCTTAAGTTTAATACATCAATTTAAAGCTAAAAAACGCATATTTCAATGATATGAGTAATCATTTTATATGAAAACAAAAATTTTTTTGCTACGGCTACAAAATTGTCCAAAAAATTAAAAAAAAAATTTTATCACAATATGCACATCAAATGAAAGCTATTTTCATTTTGAACAACTTTCCTTCAAGACATTATGGTCAAAAATGTCGCTGAAAAAAATTAAACGCCAAAGTCGGTACTCGGTTCCCCTGAGCGCCACCTTAAAAGGCCCAGACACAAAACAGTATCGAACGCCGCTCGGAAATCGACTGCGACCAGCAATCGAACCCTTGTCGCTTGCGTCAACGACAAGAATTCAAACCACTACACCACGACCACAGCCCCCCCGAGTCTCATAGGCCCTAATACTCATTTGCAACATACTTTCCTTTTTCTATCGGGCCGAATTTGGTCCCGTCCCTTTGAACATTCCCCTTGACCAGGTCGGCTGGGTCGGACCAAAACGTTTGAAAATTGATACAAAAACCAAAAGTAGGCATTAAATAAGCACACTCAGTATATACATCTGATTACTGTCAAAGTGAGTTTTACTTCGTTTTATTGTTAATTGTTGTGCGCACATCGACTATTATTTCGAACTTTAAACTAGTGCAACATATCATCAACTTCTCAGTTGGCGACATTTTGTAGTAACTTATATAAGTTAGTGTTCTCATTAATGAGTAGGTAGAACAGGAACACCTGAAAGGTCACAAGGCTTCAAGACACATGCTACAAACAATAACCATAACTACCGCCAATACAATAGCTGCAAATACTAGTTTATCGACACTTCTATAGCGCGCACACATTAACTAACAAAGCTACTACAACTAACTGCTACCACACAACTGCTTATGCTACAGCAACTGCTGCTACAACCTCTAGTGCTGCTACTACGACTGCTGCCACCACCAACCCTGCTATTACGACTTCTGCAACAGCGACTGATGCTACCACGTCCGCTGATGCTACAACGACTAATAGTTCTTGAACCGAGAACGGAGGAAACAAGCGGCGTGCCGAGACATGGATTTTGCACAGGGCACCCAATAAACACCTTTGGGTGCTAAGGACAGTACGTGGCGTGGGTATATCCTAGGTTTGACTTACCCCCATCCACAGCATTGAGCTGTTCGAAATCGAAAACGACATGCTGAGACCATTGTCACCCAAAAAAAGCAACAGTTGTGGGGGTACCCGTATATACCATACATGTATGAGGGGGGGATGGGGGGGACCCCCCAAAAAAAATCAAGGACCCGGGGGGGGGAAGCTCACCAAAATTTAGAAAAAATGGCACTTTTTGGCGAAATTTTTAAAAAATTTTGCAAAATTTAGGGCATTTTTGGTCGATCTGGGGGGTGGAGGGTCCCCATAATTTGGCCGGAGAGGCCCCCCAAAATTTTGACCCCGTTACATGTATGGTTATATACCCCCCTATACGAATGAAATCATAGGCCGCAGATGTGGAGGGGGAATCACCCCACGAATCAACCCATACGTCTCAAACTTGGGAAGAGCCCCCCATTACCCATGGGGTAATTTGGACCCCTTATCAAAAGTTCTGGGTTAAGTGTTTGCTACGGCTATATTGGGAACTTATAAACTTCCTGAACTGAATCACAGTAAAATACAGTATTTGTAAACCTATTGTTAAATTCTTTGGACAACAGATCAACATTACACATTTACACTTGCTTAGAGTTTAATATTCTGTTTATAGTTGTATTATATTTTGAAGAAGAGAATAATTATACAAAATTAATTATACGCACAAGCACATACAAAAACGGTACGCAATAAATAATTCCTTCTTTACGTACAATTTTAGGTATGATAAAAAACAAAAACTTAGTTGCACAGTGACACACAACTGTCGAGAAGTTCAAGCATTAATAGTATAAATTCTAACTCCAGAGTTTATTGTTTTTTGACTGGTAATATTGAGCATGGAAGGAAACGGGAATTCTGGGAGTTATCTCAGCTCGGGCTAATTCAGTGAAACTTTTGGCATCCACAATGAGAAGTGAATCATTGGTTTGTCGAGACATATCCATACATGGAAACATTACCACACCTGAAATTCAAATTATAATTAAATTGCACCAGAAACGTTGCAAATAAAAATAATTGGTCCATCTTAATTATGTGAGCTCTGTTCTGACAGGTTTCACTGGTATGCGATAGTGCCCATTGTTGCCCTGAAGCAACATTTTCAATGAAATGGTTTTCTTACCAATTTATTAATGCCGTTTTCCGTCATTTTTCCACAGTAGAAAACAGATTTCAGTGTTGCCTTTAGACTAGCAAGGACTTACCGTCATCTTCCTCTGTGGCGCCTGGCCGTGGAATAAAAACGGCCTCTCCAGCCATTGAGCGAGGGGCTATTTCGTAAACTAGGTGCGTTCGCTCTTCGAGATCTACTTTGTACACCTGAACAAACAAATATTAATTCTAATCGCGCATTCGAGACAAGATCATAAATCCTGCTCGCACATCGCGGTCAGCACTCTGTGAAACAATGCTCAGAAACTTCATTTGAGTGATGACAAAATACGACATTTTCGTCATGTCACAATAATTTGGAAGTTTCACACACTTTCTCCAAAAATTCCATTGTGATTCAACACTATTTTTGAAAAATAATTAAAGTAGCTTTGTAATGTACTAAATGTAATCAGTGAAAGGGAAACAATAATTTTGCTTTGTCAATGTCACTGTGATAGACAAAATATACTGCAGTTTAAGCAGAATTATCACATTTCTCTGCTGGATTTAGAGTAGATTTTGCCACTGTTTTGCTAGTGACTGACGCACTAAATATGTGCTCACACTCATTGGGTCTTCTGAAAGTTGCGCATCAACATTGGTTCATGTTTGTGTTAAAGTAATATCACAGAATTGAACCACCTTAAGAGAATGTAGGACGGTAATACTAATCAAAGGAAAAAAAGCACTGACCTTTTGTCCCAAGTATTCCCCCGCATCGCCACCAACGCCGTACACAAATCGATACTTGCGACCATTGGACATTTCATAGTTGATTCGTGGCAGCTCCATTCCTACCATACAATTGAAACAGTATTATAAAAATACTACAGTAATTAAAACATGCTAAAGGCCTTCATGAAAGTGAAAAAAACTCAGGCAGTAGTCAATTAAGGTGGTAGTTGCGTTTTCGAGGTTTGTGTGATTTCTATGTAAACTTTGCGCCACCAGTACTCAAGTTATAAGTGACGCCTGAGCATAAACTTTTGGGACAGTACTGTAAAGGTCAAAATCCCCAGGCATGTCTCTCACTTTTTCTAAATTTTACCTGTGGACATTTTTAGAGGGTTTTAATTACAAGAACATATCTTAAATTTTTGGTGCGTTTGCTTATCAGCTATTTTCTCAGTAAATTGACTAGTTATTAAAAAAGTGGGGGACATGCCTGGGGATTTTAAACATGTCAAAAACCTTACCAACTTTCAGCCCCAACAGGTAATCGTATGATTCAGAGCTGTGGCGCAAACTTTTTGTAAAAAATTGTAATATTTTGGAAAGGACCTTTCTTTAGTCGCTTATACTGAAAACAAAATCACAGGTTAAATTTCAATGCATGGCATACATTTAGAAAAGATATTGTTCTACCTAATGCAAAAGACCGCTTGTGATTTGAATTTGTAAACGCTGAGCTATGGCTTTTCAAAAAAACACCTAAAAACGCAATTACCCCCTTAAGTCATACACACAGAGTCAACAAGTCATTGGACTATCAGGCTAGGATTCGGTTTTTCAGCATAAACTTGTAACTGTCGGCAACTACTATCAAGAGTACATAATAGCGTCTCACTCTGTATATAAGAAGAGTGAGACACTGTCCAGTCTGCCTGTGTTCTAGCAAAGGCAGATGCGCTGGTCGTTTTCAGGCTACATGTTGACATTTTGTGCAACATGTGGCTGGCCAATCAGAAGCAAGCTCTTATTCTCTTATTGGTCAGAGCCTGTGCACGTGCTCCAATCATAAAAAGAGATAGGAATAAAAGGTCAATAACTCATTATTCATGTATAGTCTGCCTGCAAAAGCACTAAAAAGGTTCGCAAATACCTTTGGGGATATTTTGGCACACTTCAGCGAAATTGAATGAGAAACTTTTAAGAAATTCAAAAAGTTTATATCTCAAAAGTTTCTCAATCAATTTTGCTGAAAATTTGCCAAAATATCCCTAAAGGTATTTGCAAACCTTTTTTAATGTTTTTGCAAGCAGACTATGAATAAATAATGAGTTATTAAGCTTTTATCCCTATATTAATGCTTATCAACGCATCAGCGATTATATACTAAAGTGTGTTACGCAGAAAATCTACGCGCTGATTGGCCAGCCACATGTTGCACAGAATGTTAACATGTAGCCTGAAAACGACCAGCGCATCTGCCTGTGCTAGAACACAGGCAGGCTGGAGAGTGTCTCACTCTTCTTCTATATAGAGTCAGACGCTATTATGTACTCTTGCTACTATCGATTATCAGCTACTACTGTAACATAAACATAAACATTTAACATAAAACTGCTCACAATAAGAGCAAAAAATAAAAAAACAAAGAAATAAATAATGAATAAATAACTAAATACATTAATGAATAAATGCAAAAAAAGTACTAGGCATTACACCAGTTTATAGGTATGTCTAGAAAAGCTCAAATCCGTAAGTTAAAATATGCTAATGAAAACAAGACGACTACAGGGGAAACGTACATACAAGTAAAAATGTAAATAAGCTCAAAAACACCTCCAAATGACTAACTTAGTTGCACCATGACCTCAGGTTTGCAATAAACCGATCCATCATCCTGCAGAACTGCTTCCGCTGTGCTGTTCAGTTGCTTGGCTGTTTCACTAACCAGATTGTCGCCACTTGAGCTACCCTGAAAAATAGTTTTACACTAATTTTAATTTTAAAGTTAATAATACTTAGTATCAATCAATATCAATAAAACTATAATCTGACGTAGGTAACGTTCATTATTTATTCTATTTTGCATGTTTCCTAGTAAACGCATGAAGTCTGTAGTGCACACATGACTTGACTTGACTTATGGGCCCAGACGATTTCCGTCCATGAAAGCCACACATAGATACAAGGAAGTCAAAAAATTTTAATTCAGTCACGCTAGTTCATTCATTCATTAAAAAAAATAGTTCTAGCTGGCTTCAAGATCCATTGGTGCAGTCCGCAGATCACTACTCAAATTCCTCTACCTCGCTACCTCTACCAGTTGCTGTCACACAACAATAATACCTGCCGAACATTCAGAGGCAAAATGAATCTGGTTGGCTTAGCCGTCAGGTCAGTGTAAATCCATTCTTCGGGTTTGTCTAAGGACAGTTTGCCGACTGTTTCTCCACTCTGATGCAGCAATAGATCCACAACACAGCAGCCGTTGTACTCGAAGGCGTTGATGTGATGGAAGGTGAAAAAGGGGTCGGTCAAGAGTCGGATGGGAGACGGTTTGCGAGAACTCAACGGAATGATGTGCAGGATTGTCTAGAACCAAAACGATGAACATGAAACCCATACACTTCTGATAATAGTACGGTAGTTATTTTACGGAAATCAGGATAAAAACTCAATATATACAGCAATCATTCGATAAGATGTTCAGCATGCGCTGACAAAAACAAAGTAAGTGACTAACGAAATGTGCTAAGTGTAACCATTTTTATTTTTACACGGCCCCCTTAGGGGCCACGTATATACTATATTCAGATTTTCTGAATTACATGTAATATTAGGTAGGCCAATTTTCCAGTGTTAATTAACACTGGAAGGGCAGGTAGGTCGCTCTTCACAGTCTACTCAAGTTTTGCAACGTTCAATCCACGAAACACAAATTTACATCGGTGGTGAGGATTTGAACCCTCCACCTTCCGGTTAAATACCAGATGCTCTACTTAGCTAATCACCACTGGTTGTGAGTGCAGATAGACTTCCTAAGTATCTGATCACCAGCAATATAGCAACACTGTTAATAAAATTTTTAACCTTGGTTAATATCGTAGTTTTTTATTTCATTTCCTGTCAATTCTGATCAGCTTTGACAGAAACCAATGTTTCCTAAACATGCTTTACGTTCTAATGCATAATATAATATTGCAACTACCATGGTGATAGCGGAACTATTTAACGATATAACTCCGGTGGACAAGTGATCACAGACAGGGTCGTAGCAACTAGCCAGGGGGGGGGGGGATGCGGGGAATTCCTCCCACCCGAAATTTTTTGCGACTGAAATTTTACACAAGAGTTTCCCCTTTCGTTTTTATGGTCCGGTCGGAAAAAATTCCCAATACGTCTCCAATTGACCAAATTTAACCTAAAAATCTCTTCAATTTTTTTCTGGGGGTTGCCGCCCCCAGATCCCTGCAGCTTTGTGGCTCAATATTTCTTGCTTTTGTATTCCCTTAAGGCCTATTCACACGAGGGCGCATGAGAGGGCGCATGAGCGGGTGCATGAGAGGGCGCATGAGCGGGCGCATGAGCGGGCGCATTCTATTTTCACACTGCCTGCTGCATTAATTCACACAATGCACTAGGCAAGTGTGCGTGTGTGCCCGCTCATGCGCCATGGCGTGCGCCATGGCGTACGCCATGGAGCAAAATGCGCCCTCGTGTGAATAGGCCTTTAAAGCGTGTTATGTGTATATGGGAATATTTGCTTAACACACTGACTGTTTAATGTTGCTTTTTAGCTGTTTTATCATAGCAAAAATGACAATTTTATTAAATTTGCGACTCGTAATGTTAAAAATTTGCTAGCTTCTGAACCTTTTGTCGGTCCAGCGGTTTTGTAATCTTTGGTGTTTCGAGCTCAAATTTTATTTTCGATGCCGCTTTGGTCAAAAAATTGGCGTTGTTCTTTAACGAAATATGCTAATATGTGTAGTTTTTTGCGTTAAAATTGAAATTAAGTACATTTTAACGCATTTCAAAAAATCGAAAAGTCATTCCCCCCAAAAATTTTTTCCTGGTTACGCCACTAAGTGATCAGTGGTATGGTGCTCGCATCGTGAGCAATAGGTCTGTGGTTCGAGTACAAGATGAAATATGAGTAAAGAATTTTTATATTTTTTCTTCGAAGTTGTCAGATGCTTTCTATTTTTTCCATCATTTTTTGCAGCTTGACAGCCTGTGGAGCTACTTGTTCACTTCACAACACTATTTTATAACGTACAACAAGGTCACTCAGCATTGTACAGTATTCTACGTTTGTACACACAAACGTATAACAGCACACAAACGATTCAACACTGTCTATAGATACATCTATTATTATAAAAATGCCCTTCACAGAAGGGCAGCAATGTTAGTAGAATAGGAAAGCGGAAAAATGCTAATATGCTTGTTAAACACCCAGGACAAGTTTTGCCACCGAATAGGAAAACGCAGCTTGCTAAATGAAGCGGACAAGAGTTGTGTCAGAATAGGAAAACGCAGCTTTTTAAATGAAACGGACAAGACTAGCGTCAGAATAGCAATCGCCCTGCGACACGTCAGTGCTTTCTGCACCCTATTCGCGCGAATAACTAGGAAAAGCATTCTTGACGCTTATATACTATCACATATTCACATGTCAGGACTTGTAGTGTAAAGTAGATATAAGTTACTTAATTTAAATTTCTTCACATATTACATACATATCTATTTTTGTAAACATCTTTCCCGAAAGTTACGAATGACATATTTTAAATAAACATTTCACAGCAAGTACATACTAATATTCAACACGAAGCTTAGTCTACTTAAATGTTTATGATGATTAAACACATGTACGTATAACGTATGTGTAAAAATAAAAACGAATGACCGCTGTGATCGATTAATGATTCTTGTGAATGTACGACTCATTAGAAGAATGTTTATTCCGGTCATGGCTTGCCTTTGTAAATAACATCAAGAACCAGCTATGTATACTATACTTTTCCGGCAACAGAGCAGCTTATGATAATGGCTGATTAGTTCGCGCGAATAGGGTGCAGAAAGCACTGACGTGTCGCAGGGCGATTGCTATTCTGACGCTAGTCTTGTCCGTTTCATTTAAAAAGCTGCGTTTTCCTATTCTGACACAACTCTTGTCCGCTTCATTTAGCAAGCTGCGTTTTCCTATTCGGTGGCAAAACTTGTCCTGGGTGTTTAACAAGCATATTAGCATTTTTCCGCTTTCCTATTCTACTAACATTGCTGCCCTTCTGTGAAGGGCATTTTTATAATAATCCTATCCATTTTTCCGCTTGAGAGATTCAGCTTCAAATCATGAAAATGTTTTCACCGGTATCACAGGGGGCGGGGGTTGCACAAGTTCTGGTTATTACGTAAATCTGGCAACAAAACAAATAGCACGCTGCAATGCACAGTAAATATATGGGTTTATATTCGAGTACAAGACGACAGGAGTGGGTTTATATTCGAATAAAAGACGACAGGAATCCATCTGTAACTGTTTTGGCTACACTGCTCCTTTTTTAGAAGAAAACAATTCTTTTTCCTCACAACAACGTTATATTCACGTTCAGCACCTCAAATTAACCTTTTTCACAGTTTTTCAACAAAACTAAGAAAATTCAAAAATTTGGTCAGTTTGACATTCTGGCACTTTGCCAGGATTGCCAAGGTGGAACAGTTCTTACGACGCGGACAAAACACTATCAACTGACACGCCTGGCCTATATATTAAGTTGCAATAGAAAAACAGAACAAGCCGTTATCCCTTAAAGCGTTATACACTGATGAAATCATGAAAAATCATCTTTTCAACGGTATCACAGGGTGGTACACCAGTTCTGGCTACAACGTAAATGCGGCAACAAAACAAATAACACGCTGAAATGCACAATATATGGGCTAATATTCAAATACAAGACGACAGGCCTTCATCTGTAACCGTTTTGGCTGTACTGCCTACATATTTCCTATGTATAGTACACACAACCGTACTTGACCACTGAGCACTATTTTGGAAGGAAATACTAATTATTTTGTCAAAATAACGTTATATTCGCGTTCAGCACCTCAAATTACCCCTTTTCGCAGTTTTTTGACAAAACTGAAAAAATTCAAAAATTTGGTCAAATTGACCATTTTGGCACTTTGCCAGGGTTGCCAAAGTGGAACAGAGCATACAACGCAGACCAAAACGTATCAAATGATACCCCTGCACATATATATTACGTTGCAATAGAAATACAGAACGAGCAGTTACCCATTAAAGCGTTATACATTAAGAAAATCATGAAAAATCATGTTTTCAATGGTATCACAGGGGGGTGCACCAGTTCTGGCTACTACGTAAGTCTGACAACAAAACTAATAGCACGCTGCAATGCACAGTATATGGGTTTATATTCGAATACAAGACGACAGGCCTCCATCTATAACCGTGTTGGCTGGACTGCCCGTAGGTAGCCTACCCCCATAATACACGTACAGTACCTTCCGAGCCCCCTCCCCAGTGCTACAGTGGCACGATCGTCTCCAAAATAGCAGATGCACTACAACCCCACTACACTACCATGCATGCAAAAGATCAGACTTGGGCTGTTTGCGTGACGTCTCAAAAGCTGGCACATATTTTTACAGGACTTTGCCATTTTTCGAGGCCCAAAAAAGGGGTTTCCCCCCTCCCAGCAGAGCCAAAACGGCAAAAGCGTAGAACACCATTTTGCTAATGCCTCTATTCCCAACCAGATTGAATATAAATAGCACAAAAAAGTGCCCCGCCAATGTGTATTTCTTGAGATTTGTTGGGAGATTTTTTTTTTCGTATTTGTGATTTGGCAGATGTGTCCTCGCGTACTTATTGAAGTTTGCTTGTTATTTTTTTGTTTTTTTAAAAATTTTTTAAATCTCGCAATATGGTGTGTGGGTCCTATTCTAGGGTTTGGCGCTATCGCGCCAACCCTGATTTATACTCATTGCTTTCATCCTCAACTAGTGTTACCTTAGCAGTGGGATCCCAACTCATGGTATCAGAATAGGCGATGCCACGAAATCGAGCAGTCATCAGAGCGAAGATGTTCATGACGAGTGGCATTTCGGGGAAAATTATGTGATTTTCGGTTATTGCAAAACTGTGGTAATACGAGGGGTTTGGGGGGCGACAAAGAGGAATACTGGATACGATCGATGGATTGGTCATGGCGAGACCTGAAAAGTAGACATGCGAAAATAGACAATAAAAGGGTCTAAAGCAAATCCAGTATCAAAACGTTGTCTACATGCGGCACAGCTAATAGACTAGCAGGCTAGCAGACAGTGTTAACCGATCAACCGCAACCGGCGAAACTGCCATTTGGTTACATAACCAACGAAAAACAAAGCCAAATTAGAAACGGCGGCAATAGCGCGTTTTAGGCGAACTAGAAACTATCACATTTTCATGATATTAACAGGACATTTTTACGTTCAAGTCCCTCAAACGTGGAGACAAGCCCTCACGCCTTCTACTGAGTGAGACACTATTATGTACTCTTGATTATAAATACCTTTTTGGTCCTCGGCGAGTTTGGGCACTTTGACAACGACGTATCGTGTCTTGGCGGTGCCCACGTTGTACATGTTCCCTTCCCTGTCATAGTGTGGGTGAGCCGTAGCGGTATTTAATGCCACGTATTTGTGCCAGTTCACCTTAAATGCAATAATTGACAACTATTTTACTTCAATAACATGGCAGTTTTAGCTACAGTACTGTGCGCAGAAAAATTCCTTGTTTGTCGGCGTACGACGAGCTTCATTTCATCCTTCGCGAAAAGTGACAAAGCTTCGGGAAAGTGACGAACGGTGGCCGCAAAGTGACGAACAAAAAATTTTTACTTTTTCACTTTTTTACATTGAAAATGTGTCTTGGAGCACTTTTGAAAAAATTTTTGTTCGTCACTTTCCGGCCAACCTTGGTCACATTGCGCAGCGGATGAAGCTCGTCGTACGCTGACGAACAATGAACTTTTTTGCACAGTACTGTAAATCTCAATTATGTTACAACTAAACTGACTGGTTTAGTTTGTTTTGGAACAAACTAAAATATAATTAAATGGAATAAACTTAGAATAAAGTTGTAAAGCCTAAAATCTAGTTAAATTAATTTGATAAATTAAAACCATTTTTCAGTATTTTCTATAAATCAATTTCTGCTGTGGCCATGCAATTACGTGATTACGTAAGATTGAAAAAGATTCGAACAAATTTGAACTTTAGCTATATAGCGTAGTTCAAACTGAACCCATCGGACATGAAGGGGAATGAACTTATGACTATTCGAAACTGATAAATACCTACAAATTGACACTGAACTGCACCAAATAAGTTTAACTTGAGTCTGAGCTTCGGCTAAATTTTAATTAAGTCGATTTAGTTACCGTAGCTAAACCTTAGTCTTTAACTAAATTTCAAGTATCAGCTACTGTTAATTTATGCAGCGAACTTAAACTGATTTAAAGAATTTAAGCCTCAGCTCAATAGGTTTAAGCTACTCAGTTAAACAGAATTGGAGCAGTCTACAGTAAATCTCACACACCATATCAACAGAATCCAGATTATCAATGTCGATGCGATGCAGTTTACCCGTTTCGGTGGAAGCGTAAATCTCGTCACCCATGTGAACGAAATTCACAACATCATTGTCTGTCATGTCAAACGAGAAAAAATATGAAAAGTACCTGAAACAAATATAAACTGTCAAAAATCTTGATTATGGAGGGCCCTTGAGCGCGTGAATCTTAAGGCCTATTCACACGAGGACGCACTTTGCTCCATGGCGCATTGCAAGACGTACGCCACGGCGCACGCCATGGCGCATGAGCGGGCGCACACGCACACTTGCCTAGTGCATTGTGTGAAATAATGCAGCAGGCAGTGTGAAAATACATTGCGCCCTCTCATGCGAACTCGTGTGAATAGGCATTTAACGTCGCCGATTCAAAAGCCCATAAAAATCAAGTCAATTCCTGCTCTAATTATAGGTATACTGATCCGGCTATAGTATGCGGTGCTTATCGCAATTACTCCAACCTTCAGCAAGAAAGTTTCGAAGAATTTTAACCGCAATAGCTAACCTAGCAAAAAAGGACTTGCAGGGATCCGGACAACTGCCAGTGCCGAATTCGGACACGACGATGCGTTGGGCGGACATGTTGCGGGTGTAAGCGTCGCTTCGCAGATATTTTGTGCTGCACCAAACCTGAAGCAATTCGTCTTCGAAAAGAACCACTTAGACAGCAAACTCCTAGTTCACCATAAACTACACGGCAAGTACAAAAAAATGTCACCTATCGTGT
The DNA here is from genome assembly GCA_030248245.1 of Trissonchulus sp. WLG1_4. Lineage (NCBI taxonomy): Eukaryota > Metazoa > Nematoda > Enoplea > Enoplida > Ironidae > Trissonchulus > Trissonchulus sp. WLG1_4. Next base: position 59,477 of record JASANF010012711.1, on the reverse strand, counting down.
AAAAACATGTCTACCACGCATCTACATTAAATCACTTGTAGGCCATAAATTAAGTCAGTTCCACCAAGAGTATATAGTATATACTAGTGTCTAACTTCTATATAGAGTCTTGCCCTTTCTAACCCAAAAACGTATATACTTAGCGATTTCGATAATTTTTTTATATCTTCTCCACAACGAACTAACATCTGACCAAAAAATGCTGATCCTGAGTAAGATAAAAAGAAACGTGCTATTTCATTATGAGAACGAATTTCAAGCATCAAGAGTACGCTGAGTAGCATCACACCATCAGTTTTGTCTTCAGGTTCAACAATTTTGGTTTCATTTTACATCGTTGAGCAGCTTATTAGTCTGACCTTTCCCTGATCAAAACGAAACTTCTGAATCAAGGCAAGCCCGTCAAACAGATGGTTGTACTTATCAGGGCCGATGGTAAATATGCCTGGTCCATTTCGAAGCAACGTCCCAGACAGCCATTCAGGAACAGTTCCTACAATTGAAGGAAATGTACTCACTGTATCAAATACAAAAAGTCCATATCAAGTTTACTTTCTTCTGCTCCCCATCAAATTGAAGTCCAAGAAAAAACTGCGAAACCACGTATTGTGGTTTTATTATGTTGGTCTAAAACAGCCTGCTAAATAATGAAAAAATTTAGGTAGAATTCAAAGGTGTAAAAAGTCTAACCAAAGTCTAAGAATACGTATGAAAAACACTACATCGGTAGAAATATAAGTTTCGACAAAGGAAAACGTTAAAAAACACCTTTTGTGGAAACCGGCCAATATCCGTGCGACTGAAGATATGAAGAAATGACAAACGTACCTGTGACAACTGCTTCTTTAGGTTCAGGGCATTCCTGGTAGTTGCTGAAAACAGTCCTGATATCTTCTCGCACGTGATCTGGGATATCAGGCACGGGTAATTTTCCATTGTCCATGTTTATATATTTAAACCCTAAAACTAAACTGTTTGGAAGCCAGAATTGAGACCTGGTTGTAAAGCTGAGCTGTTTCACACTAGATATCCTGAACCTAAATGAGACAACTTGACCAAAATGACACAATTAAATCACATGTTTCGTTTTCTCAAGTGGTTCAACTATTTTTTGTCAGACTTTAGTACCACTCAAAGTTTATCAAACAATCATCACTGAAAGTTTTCTCACGTTTCAAGCGATGGTACCTTCTTACCTGATTGAAGGTATATGAATCCTAACTATAACTCTGCGAAGAAATTAGTATGACATCGACAGTTCGTCGTTAGCAATAAAATTTTCACACACACACAAATTTACCAAAAACACAAAGGTTGGTAGCAGAAACACAATACTCATTTAAGTACTATATGAATTTACCCTTGCAAATAACATGCGCCACAGAGCAAAGTCGGGACTTGAAAATCATGAAATGAAATCTTGAATCTATAGATTAAAAAGTGTGCTTAACTAGCGCTAATTACCAGTGTTGGAAAGTTTAAAATAGCGAAGGGTATATACTCAATGTTTCTGTTAATTCTACGTTTTTCTGAAACACCTAAACTCTTATGTAATTGGGAGTCAGTTTGCAATGTGGGTGTTTGGTTGTGTGAATTTTCAAAACTCTTTTATAAACGCAACACATTAAATAAAACACAAGACACATGTCAAACATGGAGAACTATTTTACAGTTATCAAAACTGGAACAGTTAAATAAATGAGTATCACAATTTTTACAGAAAATTATTCGGGTTTTCGAAAGAGAGATGTAAAAAATACAGTATTTTTCGTTAGACGTTTTCAAAGCCCGACACCCGATGACTCCTAAATTTCTGACCAAACCGCTGTAAAGGCTGTACGATTAAGTCGTGGTGAATACGGGCCGATTCCATAAATGAATTACATCGATTCATTAAAATTTGGTTTGTAATAATTCCTAAACCTAAAAAAATATAAATTGAAAAAATAGGCACATGCCTACCTTAAACATTTATAACCTTTCCACTCTTGTACACCTTTTTGTAGGACTACCAAAAAGTTCAGATAAATCATGTAAAAAAAATTTAATCTTATTAAGGCCTATTCACACAAGGGCGCATGAGCGGGCGCATGAGAGGGCGCATGAGCGGGCGCATTCTATTTTCACACTGCCTGCTGCACTATTTCACACAATGCACTAGGCATGTGCGTGTGCGCCCGCTCGTGCGCCCGCTCATGCGCCATGGCGTGCGCCATGGCGTACGCCATGGAGCAAAATGTGCCCTCGTGTGAACAGGCCTTTACCGTTTCATCTATTTCAGTTGACCCTAAACGGAAGCTGAATCGACTCTTGTTCTACGCAAACAGGGTAACATATATATTTATATATATGTAACTAAATGCCTAAAGTTGTATAACATATATTTGCCTTTTGCAAAAAAGAACAACTGAATTTAAAAAAGTCCTTCACGAAACCATATCACACATTTAACAAACCGTAATTGTTGCAAAAATTGAAGTAAAAAGTTTATTAAACTGTAAACACCAGTTATCGATACCTGCCAACATCAATTATGCAAAAAAACTATTGTCACACATTGGCATAATGGAAATTTTTATAATGTCTCAAAAACATTATGCGCTATAGGAAACTTCACCATCAATTAGTACTTACTACGAAAAAGTTGCAAATATCTGTGTGCAATAGAAATACAAGTAATTAAACGACTAAATTTTTCTCCAAGGCATTATTGCAACATGGTTTTCCATCAATCTATTTTTGCCCTAGCAGTGCCGTTTCGTTTTTTGTCTATGGACTCAGTTAAAAATATAAAAACACTAAAAAGATTGCAAACTTAAAAAAACAAAAAATTTCAGTTATTTGAATTAACTGAAACATAATTAAGAAACATTTGCTACAAAACACAATCACAAATTCACAATGCAATGATGTCACGAAAACTACTGACGATTTCGTGATATTTTACTATGAAAACAGTATAGGTACATAAAATGCAAGTTTATGATAAAATCTTAAAGTTAACAATACACACATTTTTCTTCATGATCAATGAGACAGAGTATTGTTACAAAAAAGAAAGATATTTACGACTTATTGTGCAAACCAAAATTGAAAAGTAAACTGCACAAATAACAAGTTCATTAACATTAGATACAATATAAACTTTCCTAATTTAAAAAAGGAAAGTACGACTAGATATCTTGTACATACTTAAATATACTGTGTTGTGATTGCTGCTGGTAACTTTATGCTCTTGAACCTGCTAATCAAAATGAAAATGACGTCTGTGAACTATATCTATAAATATGCTATATCGAATGAGAAAACATAAGCACAGCAAATGCATTTATATGAACAAATAAACAATATATTCAATTAATTCTATGTTCACGAACTACAGCTAGCCCGCTTGTTATAAAGACGTATGCCAAAAGTAGCTTCATGTTTCACGGCCGTAAGAACCCTCTAGACAAATGCTCAGCCAAACAAAAAAACTTTTCACAGTTCACAAGTCGTTCTTACCTAATCGTTTTTTAGAGGTTCAATGACTTCATCTCCGCCCCCCCCCCCCAAACGGCCATCAAAGTACCTGCACGTTGAAGTTTTAGTAAACTTTGGAAACAATCGGCAAAGAAATCTCAAGAATTTCCGTTATTCCCCTAGCGACCGGAATTCGCACTTTGCTGAACGAAATCTCAATTTTGGCATCATTAGCTCCATTTAAGCGTAAAATTTCAAAAATCCTCAATTTAAACAATGAAAAAACCAAAAAAAATTAAGTATTAAACTTTCTAAAATGTTTAAATTTCGTTTGTCCTAAAACAAAATTTCTTTTCTAGAGGAGTCTCTTCCAACTTGCAAAAAAAGTTGAAAACTTTTACTAAAAAAAGCTTTTTTAAAAGGTGTATCTTTTCTTTCCTGAAATACATGGAGCCTCCAGCAGGGACCAGAACAAAGTAGAAATAAGTTTCAACAACTCGAAATTCTAAATTTTCAAAATTTCAAAAATATGAATTTTTGAACACTGGAGGCTAACGGAAGTTGATTGGTACCAAAGTTAAGACACTCGATTGAATTAACTTTTAATGCCGGCCTGGAAGGCGAACGGATTAAACTTAAAAGACCTTTTGACATTGTACCAACAAGAATAACAAAAAATAAATTAGACAAGCAAATAAAAATGCTATAATAAAAAATTACATGATAATAATAGTTAAATCAATGGAATAATAAACGTAATAAAATATTACTATCGTTAACAAATAAATTAAAATGAGACATACAGCATGTCTGAGAGTTAAAGAAGCTGCAATTAATAATTTAATGATTTCTAATTTGATTTTTTACAATCCTTAATTGCCTCTTTCAACATATATAATATATTGAAAAATCTGGTCGCTTACAAAAAATAGTAAAAAGTCAGCGACATTTCAAAATACTACAAGCATGCGTTTAAAATTCTTGATTAACAGTTACTTCATCATTATCTATAATACACATCATCATTTAAAAAATACATCAAAATTGCAAAATATAGCAAACTACAAAATACGCATCATATTAAAATATCGCAAAATTGAGTCAATGAAAAACTACCAACAGAACCGACAGAAAGGATAATTTGTTCATGATACGAGTTTTAAAAGATAAGCAAACAAACGACTACGACTGCGGTACTGAAAAATCTGTAAGGAATTATTTCTGGAACAAATCCTGCCGGGCAGATAAACTATGGGTGAAAATTGTAGCTGTTTTGGGTCCAATAAAGGTGGTAGTTACGTTTTCGAAAGTTTTTATAACGTGCTATAACTCTTGATTGACTCAATGAATTTAATAGCTGTCTTTTTCACGTTAAAGAACTTGACTAAAACTACACTTATGCATATTATCAAGAGTACATAATAGGGAAGAGTATGACACTCTTCCCTATCCTAGCTAATCGGCCCGGACGATGCTCCGGCCGAAATAGCGCTTTTACGCCTTGATTTCAGGGGGGGGTACCCCCCCTCGAATCATGACATGTCTTGATTTCAGGGGGGGACCCCCCCTCAAAACCGGGAAGTGTCTTGATTTCAGGGGGGGGGGGGTACCCCCCCCCCGCGTTTCAGCACACCCCCAGCGCAAACTGGGGGGTGTCTTGATTTGAGGGGGGGGGGGGTATCCCCCCCTCGTTTCAGCACACTGCCACGGTGGTGTCTTGATTTCAGGGGGGTACCCCCCCCTCGTTTCAGCACGTTACCAGCTCACCACAGATTTCATGCTGGCAGTGTGCTGAAACCAGGGGGGGGGTGTACCCCCCCCTCAAATCAAGACACCACCAAATTTGCTCTGGCAGTGTGCTGAAACGAGGGGGGCGTACCCCCCCCCCTGAAATCAAGACACTTCCGGCATTTGAGGGGGGTCCCCCCCCTGAAATCAAGACATGTCTTGATTCTAGGGGGGGGGGTACCCCCCCCTGAAATCAAGACGTAAAAGGGCTATTTCGGCCGGAGCATCGTCCGGGCCGATTAGCTAGGATAGGGAAGAGTGTCATACTCTTCCCTATTATGTACTCTTGATATTATCTAGCTTAAATCTGTAACAAGCTAGTCAGCAGACACTGTCAAAGTAGTCAAATTTCGTGAATTTTTGCATTTTTCTTGTTTTTTTTGTGAAATTGACAGTGTAACGCCAACTAATTTCATTCTTTACACCAACATAGCCAATAACAGGGTGAATTTTAATGCTAAGTTTGGTGCATTTATATGATGCAGGAAAGAAGTTACGGACCTTTAATTTTGAATTTTTTCGAATTTTGAAAAATATACGAATTTTTGAGTCTAATTTTTTGAAGAAATAGGCTAAATTAATACAAATAAAAAAATTGACACATCAGAAATTGTCTAAAAAACATGTAAAATAACGCATGAAAAGATTGCAACATGGAGACTTGAGATTTAATCCACGGAAGTACATTTTTACAGATTTCTGGGAATGAAATTGATGCAACGCAAAATTTAAGCAAACAAAATTTTTGAAATTTTAGTATAAAGTACACACATATGTGTGCCAATTTATCACAAATTTTGAACAAAATCCTTCTAGTAGTTGTCAAGTTTTGCGGACTTTTGTGTAATGTACTTTAGTTCAAAAAGAAATGTTACATAAATGTGACGTAATCTCAAAATGTGAAAAGCGGAAGGATAAGTTTTGGCATCTAAATTGAAGGTTTTTGACATGCCCGTGTGTCATTTTTTCTTTTTTCAATAAACGGCCGTTTTGACTAGCTACTACTTTGGCTTAGCTAAACATAAAATTTACGAAAAATTGTCGTAACTGGCTGAAAAACATTTTCTGTGAAAATTAAAAATGATCGTTTCAAGCTATTTTAGCAAGCATTTATCTCATAATAAATTATAGTTTCCTAAATTAATATGCGTACTATAAAGTGTTGATTGAAAATTAATCGTAAGTTGCCAAGTGTTACTCCTGCAAAACTGTCGAAAACGTTACTACCACCTTAAAGTCTGCGGATCTGCCTGGAAAAATGGTTTATACAAAACACTGCGAATCTGGAACTATATACCTCACCAAAAATGACTAAGATTTAATCATTTGTTATGGTACTACAGCATAATAACAGCATAATGATAATGAATAAATATAAATACAATCCTCTAATCAATCTAATAAATAGACCCTTACTACAAACTGAACACACGTTTAATGAATTTAGGCTAGTAAATTAAAGTTCATTTCCATCAAAAACTACCTGCATTTGCATCCATGATACAACATATATACATACAGCCAGCATATTTAAAAATATATGCTGTACTACACAAATGTACATGTTACAGTACAAAGTATAAACATGGCATTAAAATACAATCTCAAAATCTCATAAATACAGCATAACAAACGTGACGAGCCAAGCTGGCAAGTGGTCGCAACAAAATTATGACTTTTGCTTTGATTGTGAAGAGACCCGTTGGTAGCCTACTGGTCCAGTGATTGTTTGGCAAATATGTGAAAAACATCTACACTTATGCTTCAGGCAGGATAACAAGATCAGAGCCGACAGCAGGGATACCAAAACAACCAGCCAATAATGATTTTCAATGAACTCCGATACACGATCGCGCAACTTTCGATGCATCCAATAATACTCTGGGCAAGTAGACAGAACTTTGGGGTGTATTTTCCATTCGCCGGGGGTGAATTGGCATCGGCCAGGGTTCTGCAGACACCAGTAGGGCTCCAGGGCGTCTGGGCGGAGACCCCGGGCCACGTGGCGTTCTCGTTGGAACAGCATGCGCTGGTTGGCCTCGATCCAGCACTCCTTGGGATCGGTCCAGAGTCGCTCACCCAGCGCGTCGATGCGAGGGAATACTTTACTCTCGATCACCCCCGCGTCCATCTCCTCGCCCCACATCGCCGCCTCAGCGCCCAGCACAAACGATCGTCGCTCACTGATCGACAATTCCCAGCTGCCTGAAGCAGACATATAGTGAGGATGCGTTGATAGCACAAACATAAATTTGGAATTTTGCGGTCTGTTTTTTGGGAGGGAGGCTCGTGTTGAATGTTTACCTATTTGTAATATTTTGTCGGGGCTTGTCTCATGTCTGAAAATTTTATCGCTTTGACAGTGAAGGGGTTTGGTCTCTCCCACTATGGGTGGAGGTGATACGAATTGGGGAGGGGGGCAATTAGAAATTTCCATAACGCCCTCTCTGACTCCTGTGGGAGTCTGGAGTTGGCAGAACTTACTACCGCATTACGAAATACTTAAGCATTCTACTTCTGGATACAGTTATACTTCCAGAACTACTATGATGTTAATCACCCACACATCCGTGGGTGGAAATTTTTTGTTGTGTATGTATGTATGGAAGTAGCCAGTATTTTCAGAGAAGGAGGAAGGGTTGCTCCTGGCGACTTTTTAGTTTAGCATATATACATGCTGCAGCTTACAATCAAATTGGATCGACATCGACGAGATTTGAGTTTATGGTCGGGATCGGATTCAGAAACGGATGGGGTTTTACCCTTGAATTAGAAATTTATATTCCGGATCAAGTTAGATTACTAGTAGCTACTTGCAATAGTTGCCACAAATCAAGTTGATGGTAACGATATGGACGACTTCATACAAAAAAACAACAACTTTTTAGTTGATTTTAGGCATAAATCTTAAAACTGCAAATTTCAAATTTGCATTTTGACAAGTGCTTCAAAAAAATATCGTCGAAATCGTTACCACTCCCTTACACTTGTATTAATATATTAGGTGAAATTGAAGCCAGTAAGATGTAGACGCATTTTTATCTATTCCCCACTTGGCTAAATTCCAAGAGAGGTTCCTCTGACAATTGTTTACTCAGGCCATAATTTGGTTCATATCAGGGTTTTTTTTTTCAAAATTGACAGTGGGTCCACGTTGGGTCAGGTTAATTTTCGTTGGGTCCAGTTAAGCACTGACTGGGTCAAGAATATATATGTCGTAAATCGTAAGTAGACATTTATATTATATAACAGTGGCGTAGCCAGAAAAAAATTTCGGGGGGGAATGACTTTTCAATTTTTTGAAGTGTATTAATATGCACCTAATTGCGATTTTAACGCAAAAAGCGACACATTTTAGCATTTGTTGGTCAAAACAATGCTCATTTTCGACGACAGCAGCATAAAACGTAAAATTGGAGCTCAAAACACCAAAAATTACAAAAATGGCGGGCAGGAAAGGTTCCAAAAACTATAAAATTTGCAAATTTTGTAATGCCATTAAAACCTGTAAATTTACTAAAAATTGTCATTTTTGTGACAATAAAACGATACACTAAATAAACAGTGTGTTGTTAAGCAAATACATTGCGCACAATCCAACACTTTATACAAGCACATGATTCCAGAGAAGACAAAAGCAAAGAAAATAAGCCACAGATTAGCAGGGGTCTGGGGGCGGCAGCCCCCAGAAAAAAATTGGGGAAATTTTTAATTTTTAGGTTAAATTTGGTCAATTGGAGACGTATCGGAAATTTTTTCCGGCCGGACCATGAAAATCAAAGGGGGGACCTTTGTGTAAAATTTCAGTCGGAAAAAATTTCGGGGGGGGGGAATCCCCTGGCTACGCCCGTTATATAATGCCATTTTCTGTGCTAGGTACGCATTGACGTACCCAGAAAAAATTTTCGGGGGAATTACTTTTCGAGTTTTTGTAATGGAATGAAATATATAGACTTTTTTGCAATTTCGACACAAAAATAAAATGGAAAATCACTGTCACAAAGATGCAGGGGTCTGGGGGCGGCAGTCCCCAGAAAAAAAATTGAGATTTTTAACTGTTTACGCCGAATTTGGTCAACTGGAGACGTATCGGAAATTTTTTCCGACAGGAAAATTAAAAACTACGTATATATGGGAACGTCACATCAGACAGTGTATTATACAAGTAAATTCAGCATAATGTACTTTTGCAGAGATGCATAGGCTTTGATGAAAGATAATAACAAGGACTAGTCAGCCATAGAGATGCAGTGGTCTGGGTACGGCCGCCCTCAGAAAAAAATTCGAGAATTTTTTGATTTTCAGGCAAAATTTGGTCAATTGAAGACGTATCAAAAAATTTTTTCGGCGGGGCGATAGAAACCAAAGGGGGGACCCTTGTTGATAATTTCTTAAGGTTCAACCAAAAAGGGGGGGCGCGACCCCCCTATCTACGCCCTTGGGTCTGGCTTGGGTCAGGTTAATTTTTGCTGGGTCCAGTTAAGAGAACTTGAGTCTGGACCCACTCGTGGACCCAAAAAAAAAACCTGGTTCATATACATAATCCTAGCTCCCATTCTCGGAGGATATGTTCTCCTACTTGGTGTAGTGGTTGTGCAACAAAACAAAAAATGTTATCATAAACCTTAAACAGAAATCAATACTGGTCCATTCTTACCAGAATAGCTTCTATAAGGTCTGGTATTGTAAATCTGAGGCCAGTCTTTGTAGGGGGAACACCAGTTGGGACCTTCATAGGCCCAGTTGCCGAAACCGCAGTCCAAGTAGAAGGCATCAGAGAAGCTGGCAATCACCTTGAAGCCTTTATCGACCAATTTCGGCAAAACGAAGTCCTCAATACTGTCCCAAATTTGCACTACGTAGCTGGATTTGTATGACTCCAAAAGATGGGCCCATTCATTGGTCAAGGAACTGGACCACAGGACCGCGTAGCCCAGATTAGTCGAAGCGTTTGTGTTCGCAGAGAATAGCTTTTGACGAGCCGTAGCCTGAAAATGAGACCAAATCTGGTGAAAACCCGTATCATCTAATTTGAATTCGTGTGACTTCAGCCAATCAGTAATCAGTTGCTCTGATTTCCAGCATTTCCACTTGACCTCATCCCCGCCCATATGAAACAGCTCCGGCTTAAACAGATGCAGCATTTCCGCATAAATTTTCTCCAGCGTTTGATAGGTCTGCAAGTTAGTGGGATTCAAAGTCCCACATGGAACGCCGATACAGCGCATGTTGATACAGAATGCCATCTCCCCTTTGCCCTCTGCCGGACCCCATTCCCAGCCCCGACCCACGTGACCCGGGGCATCCAATTCCGGCACCACAGCTATTCCACGCTCAAGAGCGTAGGAGACCACTTCCAGCACGTCTGCATGTCTGAAACAAATGGCTCGAGGGAGAATGACAAAGGCACAATCACAGTTGCGTGTAAACAGAACAACCATGTAGAACCATGTAAACAGAGACAACAACGCTGTTGCTCCGTTTACATGACAGTTATTTGTCATTTATTAGCCTTTGTTGCGAACCTTTCTAAAATAAATAACAACAAAGGTTAAAATTTGACCGACCAGCAACCAGAAGTCCAGAATACTAACTAACTCTGATAAATTAAATGCCGCGATTCCCAAAAGGTGTTCAACTTTAGACTCGGTCTTAGTACTTTTCAAAGAATCATCGTGATAAATATGCTATGTGTATTTCATGCCATCACGTGTTTGGTTCAGACTGAGTTTGTTAAACGTGCTTTGTGAATGAGTCGAGGCCACTATGGTTTGAGCACGACCGGACTTCAAAAAAAAAACAGAACTGCTGATCAAATTCACACTCACCCTCCTATCGACCGACTATGAACCCTTCAGACCACTAACATCTGTTCGTCTGCTCAGTTCCAAATGTATAAACCCAACTAATAAGCATTGCCCAAAATTTGTTGGCCCTTACCCCCACCAAGTTCCAAGCTTTTAGATTGATGAAGCCGGTAAATGACTTTATGTGCTGCAGGTTTGAAATTTAAACTGAGCGAGGACCACGGTTTAATAAATATACAAAATTCGCAACGAATCAGCCTATACTATTTGGTAATGAAATTATGTGCAAATCATGTACACGGAACCATGTTTTAGCAAAACCACCCAACCCATTCACCAAGTCTACTCATAGTGTCTAGGAGATGTTGTAAGTTCCGACTTTTTTTGTGAGGTTCCAACGTTCCAACACTTATGCGTCATCAAGATAAGCAAGGCAGTCGTTTAACAGATCTAACGTTTAAACAAAAAATACTAAATTAAAAAACCATATTAAATCAATGCACTAACGTGTAGATTTCCTCAGGGCTATACGCTCCATAAACATGCATATTGGGCACTGATTTGACGACCAGCGGGAAACTGGTGGAATCCACAATGTGCCAGTGCAGGCGATTAATTTTCGATCCAGCCAAGCCATCGATCACTCGTTTGAGCGACGAAATCGGCACATAATGGCGGGCAGTGTCGACTAGGAGACCGCGATATGGAAATTCGGGCCAGTCAGTGATCTGAGTGTCGCAGAGCAGGTGGACTGTTTTGGTGACGTAGTCATAGGCCATGAGCTGAGACAGCGTTTCCAGGCCATGTCGCATTCCAAACACAGTAGTTGCTGAGATCTGAAAAACACAAGAAAAAATATTATATTTTTTGCCAAATCAAAGAAATGGCATTGATTAGCTAACTCACAAGATTTCGCAAATCTTCTTACGACATATTATACATTGTAAAGTTTAATGCATGAAACAGATTTAGCTTTATGCACCGGTCAATTATTAGTGGTTAACTAATTATTTATTGGAAAGTAATTAATGAAATAATTATATGTGTATATGCACTGACAAAATATGTGTATTATGTTTCAAAATGAAAATTAAAGACCTTAGGCCACAGCACGAAAGCAAAAAATGAGAACCCACATTCAGTTATTCCATTACATTAACTAATAACTAAATATCTAAATACAGTATTGACATCGAAAAATCATAGTAGTCTTTTTTCTGTGAGAAAAAAGAATAGCTATCCCACATAAAATACGTAACACACCTTTTCGAATTGTTCATAGTACGGTAGTCAGTCATCACTAACAAATGGTATTTCGGACACACGGTCAAAATATAGATTAACCACAAAAACTTTTAAACTGAGGTTATTAGCCTTCTACCATTAAATCGAAAATATATGCAATCATAAATCAAAAGTTGTATGTGACTTGCAAAACGAAACAGAAAGTGTCATAAAACTAGTTTGTTAAATTGCACTTCCACTCTGATGTCTGTTGGTGGCACAAAACAGGCATTCAGATAGGCGGGCAAGTTTAATACAATATTGTAAAGTTCAAACAAATCAAAATTTGTCTAAATTGCCGTCGGATGTAAAATCAACGTCACACACTTATGATGCCAAAGTTACGTACAAAAGTTGGAACAAATAGAAACCTAACATAACTAGCTATTTCAAATTGTCCTTGGCGTCAACCGTGGGTATGAATGAACGAAATATAATATGTCCGTATGGCCGCCCAAAACAGCCTGTGCATTCTACAACCCTACCCTCACACACAAGCGCTTCTGACTCTGTTCCCACAACCGGAACGAGTCGTGAACAATTTCTGATACGTCGCCACTTCACTAAATTAGGCGTAAGAATCAAAAATTTACTCTACTACTCACGGGAACTGTCGCTCTCAAGACCACAAATATGTGACTTGGTGTTCGCCGTTATTGTCTTTCATCCCTATACATGTACATTGAGTAAGTAAACTATTTGTTTAATAGTGTTTTAATAAAATAGCTGCTTCTGGACTCGAACAAAAACGGACAATTACAGCGTCTGTAATGCAAAAATATTCTCAAAAGCTCAGGATTCTCTCTCTCTGGTCTGTACATAGGCCTAAAGTTCTGTAATGCGTAAGTAAAGTATAAACGAGTTGTGTAAGTAGCTACGAAATTGTGGTATTCTGAATTGTTGCTTAGAGCTAAAATTCGCACTGTTTTTATTAAACGAAATGTGCTGTGTGTCCCTTTTGCGTTAAACGTTGCGTTTTTTAGAAAATAATTTTAACACATTTCAAAAAATCAAAAAGTCTTGTATTCTGCCTTGAAATCTTTTCTCCTTACGCCACCGACTACACAACGAAACCACAGTTCACCTTTACAGTGACAGTTTTCTTGGTCTCATCACAAATTGTCTGCAACGTATAGCTTTCATTAGTACTGAGCAGTAGCTGTCCTCGAGTCATATCCACGACATTTGTTCGCACCGTAACGGTATATAAAGCTTTACTGGCTTTCTCCTCAATTCTACCCCCATACTGTCGTTCCCAGGTTTGCAACATAGCCGAGTGCATACGCTTAGCTAAGGCTGACGCAGCGCCACTGCGGGACTCTACGAAAGCCTCGGGTGCCTTTATGGGAACGATAGTGGCTCCCAGCGAGACCCGGCGAGGTCGGGGCCACAGAGATCCATATTTATCACAGGCAAGTCGGCATATGTCTAGACTTGTGCCAGACTTGGCAAACAGGGGCTGCTCAATACAGGAGCCACGAACACAGCTATAGAGTCGTTGGGGAGGGCTGGTTACAGTCGATGTTCTGATCGATTGAATGTGATTTATCGCAATGAGTAATGCACATAATGTCACTATCACAGTCTGCATATTTCACATCTGAAACAAAACAAACAGCATTTTTCAAGCAATAGGAATATTTAGAGAGCCATGTGCTAATCAAGGTTGCACACGGGTCGTGGCCTGGCCAATAGAAGGGTGTCATACTCTTCCCATAGTGTTGTCTTGCTGCTACTTATGATGATTACTGGTTACGTTTTGACAAAACGCAATGCCGAAATCGAAACAACATCAAATTTATGATTAAACTCAGGACCCCATTTGTCTTTGAAAAAATTGAGAGAAATGACTTGACTAAAAGATTTGATGGAAAAAATATTCAAAAGAATACATGTTATCAGTCCCGTGGACTTATCAACAATAATGTCAGCTTTAATAGTAAATATGGTGTGAGAAACAGGTTCTATGCATTTATTTACCATAATGAAAGTTGCACGGTGTTTACTGGTACCGTAAAGACCGTAAACAGCTAACACGTATTTCTATTATATGGGCTATAGGATACGTAACAATCTAAGCAAGCATATCTTATATATGTATACAATTTCTACTTTTGTTTATATTATAGAACGAAAAAACGCATAATTTGTTTACATTGAAACATGGGGGGCAGCTGGTGCCTACCAGACGTGAGCACTAAGTCCCATAAAAATTATGCTCACAGGTCCCCCTGTTACGCTCTTGTACCGTAGCGACAGGGTTCTTATTTTTTTAGTTTTTTTTTGTATTATATAATGCATGATATTATACTTCGTTGGCTGCTTGCACTTTATTAAAACTCACTCTCGCCTGAAATTGCATGCTTGCACTGAGCCCTGTCCTGCATACGGTCCAAGAGTAAGCAGAAGGCCAGCGTAGGGGCACAATAACACATGTTTTAGGAGTTTGCTTAACCGCTTTTGTTTCAGTTCCTGTGGTGAGTGTCCTTTGCTTGTTGGTATAGTATGCAGTAAAGTAGCCTGGCCGTTTGCCCTTAATTATCAGTCCCCTCCCTCTGGTATGCGGTGTAGGCTACGCATGTATATATAAACTCTAATGTTGCATGCTCATATAGCTCTTTCTTGATACTTTGCTGGTTTTTCGCTTTGGCTTGCTAGTTTTAGGCAAAGCGGATTGACTAGCGACATTCGTGACAAATGTACTTGGACACGGCGTTAAAAACATGAAACGTCATCATTTGGTAACTTTACCAGAAAATAAAGTAAGCTTCTTCGGTTTTTTGGTCGGTGTAGGCGCGATAATTGCGCCTGAACTCTAGAATTATAATATATATAAATATATATCAAAATATCGAAATTGTATAAGACAAAATAGACACAATCTGGTGCTCGCTTCTTAGTTATCTTTTTGCATGAACGCTAATTATATAATGCTTGGTGATGGCTTGCTTGTGGGGGGCGGGCTGTTGTAGTCTGTGGCTGTTTTTTTAACATCAGCTGACCCAGTGGCATATTTTTTGCTTTATATATATCTATTATGTATTTTCTTGCAGGTACCAAAAAAAACACAACACTTAGGTTTCTTTTTCATTTTTAAAATTTGTCCATGTAAGGACGGCAGCAACGGTCTTGGGTGTGTGCCTTCGGGTATTCGGGGAAACCTCTAAATTACCAGGGCAGCGCAAAAAAAATCGATATTCACCACCTTAAACACTTCAAATTGCAGAACAAATGCCAGCCAAGACATATATTGCACATTAACTACCGTCATGTATGACGGATGATTTTCTCGGCGCTAGCCCTGGGGAGGTCGAGACCAACCGACTAGGGGATAAATTATTTCCTCTCGGTCCCCTGTCACCTGCCTAGGGCTGCATGCACTTCAATAGCAAACACTAGATAAAAAATAACATGCTGCCACGTGCGCGTTGCTCTCCTGCTCCGGGCTTGCCCCAGGACAGGCTGACTAAACGAAACTCGCAGAGGGTATCAATGTCAGGGGCACTCGTTGAAAAAAAAAACATTGAAACATTTGATAACAGAATATAATACAGTACTGTAGTCTATACTATATAGTATTACACAATACTATATATTATATACTATACTTAACTTTTTTCGGATTTTCTAAACAAAGGCAGTACCTTGTAGGGGTGGGCGGGGTATTGCGGTTACCGCGGTTACCGATGCGGTAACCGCAATTTTGTGGTATGCGGTAATGGATCTGTTATCGCGCGGTAAGTGCGGTTACCGCAACTTGTCTGTTTACCGCGTTTACCGCACAAATTTTTAGCTTTAATAGAGGTTCTGAGTCTAATTTTTGCTAAGAATAATGCTTAACCAACGTAGCTAACAAAAATAGCAATCTTTTTATGTATATGTTTGTCTTTTCTATTTTCATGTAGTGTAGTCATGTAGCGCATCTTCTGTGTTACATACATGTATATAACATATATATGCTTGTTTTTTACTATCGTTAAAATTAGCGAGAATTCGTGACTTAAAGTTAAATTTGGTCACTATTTTTAATAACTGTAAGGGCA
This sequence comes from Trissonchulus sp. WLG1_4, assembly GCA_030248245.1. Taxonomy (NCBI): domain Eukaryota; kingdom Metazoa; phylum Nematoda; class Enoplea; order Enoplida; family Ironidae; genus Trissonchulus; species Trissonchulus sp. WLG1_4. The sequence continues at coordinate 43,093 of JASANF010012711.1, read as the reverse complement.
TTAACAATACTGTGGGTTATAAGTATGCATGTAGCCCATACTGCACGCAAACTTGCAGCTGATAGTTACGTACTGAAGGAGACTAATGCAGGCTCAAGGCCCTGCAGTTCAAATGGAAAAGCGCTGATCTACTGCTTCAGAGAGAGGCCCCGGCTGCCGCGTAAAAACTCCGCTAGAGAATTATTTTGATGCTGTTCAAGTTTTGTAAAGGATCCGAGTTAACAACTCTGTTTCTTAACTAATATGTGTGAAGTCTTCACGTTCACAGCAACTACATATTTAGATGTTTGTCCGCTCAAAAAATGAGTCATGAGAGAACAATTAGCCACATAAATAGCCTTTAGAGGCCTGAAAAGTTCGATTTTAGATAAACTTTGCGTTAACGAACGCATATATACAATTTAGTGACCGCTGTTACCGCAATTTGCTGTAATACCGCGGTATACATTTCAAATAAACAATAAAGGTTTGACTTTGTACGTTAAACGTGACGACTGATGAGGTGACAATTACATAGAAGCAAAAACATCCTTTAGAGGCCCAAAGAGTTCAATTTAAGACAAAAATTTGCAATACAACGAAAATATTTAACTTCAGTTGCGGTAACCGCAAACGTTTTGTTACCGCGGTTACCCCTAAATTTTGCGGTAAATAACGCAAAAACCGCCGTAATTTTTGCGGTTTGCGGTAATAAAAAATCGTTACCGCTCCCACCCCTAATACCTTGTATCTATCTGTACAGACAGGGGCGGACGCGGGTCGCGTTGGCTTGGAAAATTTGAGCCGTGGGCAACCTGCATGTATATAACCAGCAATTGTCGCTGTAGTTGACAAAGTAAAGCCTAAAGTCTGACGAAAAATTGCTGAACCCTGAGACTAAACAGGTGGCGTGATTTTTGTGACTACTCGCTGTACTCTTGATGCTTGCAAGTCGTTCTTTTCGTAATGAAATCGCGTGTTTCTTTTTGTCTCAGGGTCCAACAATTTTTGGTCAGACTTTAGTTCATAGTTGTCCGGAAGTGTCCGTAGTTATCCGTGTCCGGAAGGTTGTATGGAACACTTGTCTGTGTCCGTACTCCGTAAGCAGCATTAATTCATACTTCTACGGACACTCGGCGGACAGTGCGTATGCATATAAAATAACGTCTACACAATCTGCAGTGTACCAAGTGTATTAGAATGCAAGCTTCAAAAATTCAATAAAAACGTTTTAAGCACACTAAAATGAAGCTGCTGAGCTGATATTGCTACAAATTTAACATTATTTTACTATGCGCGAGGAATTTTATGTACACGCACCTGCACGTAACTATAAAGGCTATAATCTGATTGGCTAATTCCTTACGGACACGGACAAAAGTTGAACTGAATTAAACTTGACTTCCGGACAGCCTTTACGGACACTCACAGACAAGTTCTTACGGACAACCGGACAACTGTGAATCAAACTACTCTTACGGACACGGACAGCCCTTACAGACAACTATGAACCGGGCATAAGAATCACTGTTAGATTACCATTAATCATAATTAGGAATATCTAAAAATTGCAGCAAAAACTCTGAAACCAGTATACAAAAACACGTTTATTGCACCATACCAAGTAATTTAGACAAAAACAATATCGGTATGACAGCGACAGGACAGTTTTCAGTAAACTGCAAAGAGTTCAAGTTACAGTGCTCAGCAACGAAGTGTATAAAATCAAACTGCCGGATAGCTCTAAACTTGGTGGCTTCACATATATACTTAACTGTAATTTCCAGTTAGTATGAGCTTAGCTTAATTTACATATCATATAGGCAAACTGCGTAAAAGCCGATAAATAGCCGTCAGTTGAATAGATTTAGCACAGACTAGGTTAGAGCAAATCAAACTGAAACTCGACATCGTACTAGCCCACATCGCTCGTAAGTCGTTCGCCAACCATCAACCAAAACTAGCCCGTAGCCGCAGTTACATGGCTAAACTTTCTGTGAAATGTTAACTGATTTCCTGCCGGCTACAACTGAACAGGTGTTCTGGATACGGAAAACCGGAAACGGATACTCTGACGGTCAAGCATCAAGCAGTACTTAGTGTGACTAGCAGTGTTTGTTTAACTCAAACCAATTTAAAACTGCAGGTTTCTTAACTTTGAGCTCACCGATTGTCTACAAAAAGAACTTCAAACAGCTTCACAAAAACGTATTATGAACATTAAATCCTGTAGCAATCGAAATACGGTGTCCCCCAATCACAAGAGAATCAATACGATACAAAAATACAAAGTGACAGACATTCAAAAGTTTACATTTTAAAGAAGCATAATTATTCTTTTAAATCTTAATTCAAATAAAATTATCACATTTTTGAAGCTACAAGAAAAGAGGAAATAGCCTGAGTTTTGAAAACCTTTTTCATAAAACGAGGGAATTATTTTTAGTGTACGTTTTTATAGAGCGATTCAATCACTCCATAGCTCAGTGTCTAAAGAAAACGGTCCAGCCCAAGGCTTGATATTCCCGATAAAACTCAAAATATCAACTATTTACAAAGCATGGTAGTAATCTAGCGGACACTGTGTAAAGTTCACAGCCTTGACCATGCTGTAATGGTGAGTGACCGGATTTAGAAATTTCTGAGACTGCAGAAAGCTCCAAACATCATGCTGATAGAGTTCTTTGAATTCCAACGGATCCCGTGCGTAGACTATGATCGGATGTTTCAGCATCTGACTAAGCACAATGTATGGATATTGCTGAGTATCGGCCACTACTGGTCCCGTTTTGATTAGGAAATCTATAACAAGAAGAACCATCAACATCTCTTCAAATAAATACTTCTCTAATTCATACTAAAAGACCAATAAATGGCTTAAATATTTCCAAGAGGCAGGCTCACGCAGGTTGAACAAAAATGTGTAAAAATCTCTTTTTTAGAGAATTTAAAAAAACTTGAGGTAGTTTTAGTTAATCAATGGGCGAGTGACTCGAAATTTGGCCACAGAGCACTTCATTGTCCTATATTAAACCTTATTTACATAAGATTGGTAAACATACAAATAAAACGGCTTGAGGCGGAACCGCGTGGTATGGTATTCGATCTACCAATCTCAGGGCAGGTCAGGTGTACACACAAAAATTACACCAAGCCGTAAAAACCTTACACGGACAATAGTCAGAGTCATGCCCAGTTTCCACCAAAACCCCTCCGGCGTCTGGACCGATTTTTCTCAAAGTCCCTTCAGCAGTTCGAATATCACCTTTGGGGCTACCGGCACGATAATATTCCCGAATATTCATCAGTGACGTGTATGGTGTTTCGTCGACCAAATTGTCTACAATCAACACATAACTGAGCCAATGAATAGTACATTCGGACAGTTCTGATAAATAATAAAGAATAAAGAATTTTATAAATTTGCATTTGCTATAAAGAATTTTTATCTGCCGTTAATCAACTAATCATTTGAAAGACACTGTAATTTGCTTTTTGGTCACAACTATGTAAACGAGGCCTAGCCTCATAGTTCTGTGACGTTAATAAATTTTAATTGGGTTGCCGACAAGCAGCGAAGCAGCAAATGGGCAATCCTTTATATTTGTCGTGTCCGTGTCGTCGTTATTATTGTTATTGTTACTATTGTTACAAGACTAGTGCGTCTAGTTTAGACTATAGCAACCTTAACTAAAAAAAACGGAGATTTTAAATTTTTGTCATATTTTTTTTTAAAATGGGTCAAAACACACAGTTGATGTATCATAGGAATCTTAATCATATTCAGCTTATGTTAGCATCTACATTTTTTCTATGAAAAGTCTATTTTTCCTGCAAAAAAGAAAAATCGTCCGTTTTTTTTGATAATGATTTCCCTAAATAAAACGGATTTTTTCAAAAATATAACGGAGGTCATTAAACACCCAAAACCTGCATAAACTTCACTTTTTAAAACTCGAACATCAAGAAAAATCTTTTTTGCTCATCAACATCGTATAATAGAGCACTTCGAACAAGGAATTGTGAAAAAAATAACAACTAATGCAGACAGCCTTAAACCTGAAACAGTCGATCACCAAAATAAGTGCGAGCAGCTAACTCTCGACTGCAATAACGGGTGGTCGACGCTATAGGGCCCCCTATTCTATGCAGAGGATCAGCGGTTCAATTTATCTCCAAAAGCATTAAAATCCTCATTTCGAAAAATTGACCGCTGGGGACCCCCAATGGGAAATTCCTTAAGGGGGGTCGTGGGGGGTCCAAAAGATTTTCTAAACAAAAATGAATCTCGAATTCGCGTTCAGCTGCCTAATTTATCCCCAGAGACGTCCAAAAACCATTTTTAAAAAATTGACCAATGTAGACCTATCAGGACCCTCCCTGTGGGGCGGGACTAACTGTGGATTCATTCCAAGGCTTTTTTTCTCAATAAAGTTAATAATATTCAAAACAGGACGATATGATTGTGATCTAAACACGGATCAAACATTCCGTTTTTTTTCGAGAAAATTTATCGAAAAAAAAACGGATGCTGTATTTCGGAGTGTAACCGGCTGGTCTTATAAAGTAACCGAAGTCTAGAACTACTTAACTTCTGAAGTAATAGATCACCCAGGTTCGCTTCAGCTCGGTTACAAGTGTGACCCTTAACTACGATTGCAGCACACAATAATAAACAGATAACCTTTATTGAACGCACAGTAATACACACAAGCAAGCACTGATATATACGCACAGCACGTAATGGGGCCTGCTACCGTACACCTTACGTACCTACCTATGACCTAAGCTCAATGGCGGGTTGTCTGCCGGCTTAACCGTACTACCGTGTGCACCGTGCTTAGCGTGTCTTAGCCGTACTAGCCGTCTCAGCGGTGTTATCGGTCTTAGCGGGGTGTTAGCCAACAGTCTAAGCGGTGTAAGCCGTGTAAGCGGTGGAACGGTGAAAGCGGTAGAAGCGGGTGCAACCGTCTGAGCCGACCGACCTAACCTAACTGACTGAAAAGTGAATTTGCAGCTCCTTTTATAACTTCCAGTTGAAGGCGGGCCTAACTCTGATTGGTTGTAAACCAGTCTGAGCTGGATTTTATTGGACGCACTGAAAGCTGTGACGCTAAGTCAAATTACTTCTAGAATGTTCTAGAAGCTTCTAGAAGGATTGATGTCAGACAGTCAAGTAGCTAGCTGCCTTAAGTAATTGTGCTTGTGAGTGTGTGTGACTTAGGTCTGCGTATATGTGTGTCTGGGCTGCTGCAGCTGGCTGGCTGGCTTTACATGCTAGCTAAGTCAGCCACTGTATGCATGTGTGAATAAGTGTGTGTGTATGTGTGAGTTGGCTGTCTGGCTGGCTGGCTGCCCAGCCAGTTACAGGAGTATACGTCACTCCGAGGGATAAGATTGTGACAGAAGATAGACAATAGTTTAGATTATCATTGTGGTGAGTTTGGGAGTGATTGGATGGATGTTGGTGAAAATATGATACTTTATCCAAAATTTCCGAGGTCGATATTCCGACTCTAAATTTAGGTGGTCTGAGAAATTTTAACAAAATTTTTTGAATTTAACTTTTGGAAGCTACTGCACCACTACAAATTAAAATTTAGTCTTTTTTCTACTTTCTCCACGATTTCTGGCTCTGTGTAAGTCATGGACTCTGAAAAAAACCCATCCGTTTTTTTTTCGAAAAATCGGCCTTCCGTTTTTTTAGTTAAGGTTGCTATAGTTAGACTAGATCTACAACGTGAGGTCACGCAGTATTCAACGACCAATTTTGAAAAAAATTCAAAATTTAAATTCAAGTCAAACTGACTTGCAATGCGATTTGATCGCATATAAGGTGATTACAGGTAGTCAACAAAAGGAAAAATTCCAGGAGCCATAACTTTTCGTATGGTTCTGGCATCGACAAAGATTTTTTTAGATGCTAGCGTTAGTCAAGAGCTATCGATTGATAGGTCATACGTTGACGTAAAAACCAAAAAACGTGAGGTATTAATTAATAGTCAGCGCTGTTTGAACGTTGCGTCCGTCAACGTTAAGTAAGGTGTCATTCGAAAGCGCCTAAAATTCTGAATAGAATGCTGTCAATTTTATGTTTCTACGTCAACGTTGAAGCAAGTTATAACGATTTCAATTTTTCCGAATTTTGGTCAATATGTATATGGTGTGAGTAGTCGCGGAGGAATTTTTTCGAACAAACTGTTTTCTAAAAAGAACTTTGGGCTATAACTTTTTCCAGGGACCACGTAAAAGGTTCTAGTGGTCACTGTTAGATAGAACAGACTATGGGCTTTTATTTGATACCAAAAAAGCTATACGTTCACGCTGACTTATATACTGAAAAACGCAAAATAAAATTTTAGAATAAAATAACTTTCAGATTTGGACCCATAAAGCCGGCTCCATGGTCACTGACGAAGTGAAAACCGTTTTGTATAAGGATCACATGTATATTGGTGACGTCATGGAAGCATTTGCTTTGTTATATCAATGGTAACACGGACGTTACGTGATATTTTAGAAAAATACAAAGTTTACGTAAAAACTATTTGCGCCATAACTTTTTTTAGCTAGATGTTAAAAAGTTCTAGTTTTTGGCATCAGATAGGATATAAGAACAGCTTTCAATTGACACCATAAAAACTATAGGTTACCGCTGACTTATGTGCCGAAAAACGTTTAAACATAGTAATTAAACATAGTAATTATTGTCCTCAAAATTTGTGACTCGTTTTTCTCAGCCCCCCTTGGTCGGATTGGTCCCAAACTTTGGTGGTGGGGTCCCCCCACAAGTACTTGTGCCCCCCACCTTGGTGACCCCCTGACCCCTCGGGGGCTGGGTCACGTACGTGACCCTCAAAAAGTGAGGTTTTTGAAAAACAAGAAGGGGGGGACCCTTGTGAACTTGAAAAAATTTTTGTCATGGAAATTGACAAAAACTTGTCCCTAGAGGTAATTTGGGCCCCTGAACATGAATCTGAGGTCCATTTTTACCTAGGACCCCCCTATAACCCCCTCAGGGTACCCCCCCCGGGGGTCCTCAAGGGTCAAATTTTCGAAATTGAGATTTTGATGTCTCTAGGGGTAATTTGAGCACCTGGGCCCCGTTGCACCAAACACTGATAACTGATAAATTATCAGTTATCAGTAAATTATCAGTAAACTGCGTTGCACGGCGTTTACTGATAACTGATAATTATCATTTATCAGTTATTAGTTATCAGTTATCAATTATCAGTGTTGCACAAAATTTACTGATAATTATCATTTATCAGTTATCAGTTATCAGTAAAATTTCCCCCATTTATCAGTGAATTATCAGTGTTTGTTGCACAAAGCAAAACACTGATAACTGATAACTGATAATTTTAGCCAATTTTTTATCAGTGTTCGTTCACTGATTTTCAAGCAACTACAGTTACTTTTGATGTATGTAAACGATGTTTTAATGAATTTTCTTGAAATTTTGTCGCTTTTTGCCTAATGTTTCATACTTTGGTACCATATTAGGGATGAAAACTGATTCTGTCTTCCAGTGTTTTTCATACAGTGTGCCAGCCACACAGCATTGTCTTTGTATAAGTGATACAAAAATTAATTCAAATGTGAAAATATATGCTTCTAAATCGATGCGCATAAGAAAAGTGCATATAATGACGAAGAAAATTTTAGAAAAACAGCCGAATTAACGCTAATTTCTACGTTTTTTACGGTTTACTGATAATTTATCAGTTATCAGTTATCAGTGTTCTTGTGCAACACTGATACTGATAACTGATACTTGATAACTGATAACTGATAAGTGTCGTGCAACGCTATACTGATAAGTGATAACTGATAGTTGATAACTGATAACTAATAACTGATAACTGATAAATTTTTGTGCAACGGGGCCCTGAACACGAATCCGAAGTCCATTTTTGCCTAGGACTACCCTGGACATCCCTATGACCCCCTTAGGTTACCCCCCCCCCCCCTAGGGGGTCCTAAAGGTCATGTTCAAAATTTTGGGGGTTTTGTGGATAATTTGAGCCCCTGAACATAAAAAATGGGTCCTTTGTTGAGACTTGACAATCCTCTGTCTAGAATAGAGGGTCCTCTGCCCAGAATAGAGGGTCCCTTACCGTCGGCAACCCGTTTAATGCTGACAGGGACTAATTATTATTATTATTATTCTGATCATTACGCCCATTATCACAGGGTGCCTGAATATTTTGTTTAAATTTTGGCACCCACTGTAATTCTGAAACAATAGCGAGCATCAGGCCAAACCAGACATCAGAAAAACAACAAAATAATATGGTTTTTCTAAAATGACAAAACATGATTTACACGCAACACAAACTATGCTATTTTATCAGACAAGCAATACAGAAGAACATCAAGTCTCGCAAAATCATTTAACTGAAGCTTTTCATATTAAGCAGATAAAAAACACACAAACTCACAATATGCAATGGTACATACATCTTGCTGGACACTGGGTGAGACAATGACCTAAAAGCGAAATAAAAAGCCGATGAGCTTACAATATCATACTTTGCACAGAAACTGCTTACATAATACATCAGTTATACACGCAAGTTCCGCTCCGCTGCAAAGTAAATGCAGCAGCTGTGTTTTTTCGCAAAAACGTTCGCAATTGCTAAAAAAAATTGGTGATTGCGAAAACTTTTCAAACCTTTTCGCAAAATTGCGAAAAAATTTTGAAGCAGTGGAGGTGAGGTGAACTCATGGGTGGATTTCACAAAAGTGGTTTTACTAAACCATGGTTTTACGTACGTTTTTATATGATTTGCACATAATTTCATTACGAAATACCTCCTGATTCGTTACGAATTTCGTCGATTTTCCTAAACCATGGTTTTAGCGCAGTTGAAATTTGAGACCTGCAGCATAGCAGGTCTCTGTTTTGCTGAAATTTCAGCTGAGCTAAAACCATGGTTTAAAAAAATTGATTTTCAAGATAGATTTTCATGTATCATCACACCGTCTGCATGTAACACTAATAGACAGTATAATAGGGGTCGGAGGTGACTTAATTAAGAAACTTTTCAAAATGTTGGCATTTTCAGTCCTAACTTGGTCATTGGCAGGGTCTTCTGAAATTACTTTACGGCTGAGCATCGATTGTGAAAAATTACACAAAATTCTCAGGACGGCTCCGTAAATTCAAATAAAAATGTCAAAATCGTTGTTTTTTCGCCAAAAAAGAGTAACAATTGCGTCAGTCTTCATCTTGTATAGGCGGAATACTGTTTTATTAACATTTAGATGCAAAGTCTACTGCATTACGTAACAAAAGCAAGTCTGCGAAAAAAAATTTGATTTTGCGAAAAAAATTTCAAGCTTTTCGCAAAATTGCGAAAATTTGCCAGCGGAAAAAAACCCAGTGCAGCAGTTTATTGACATAAAGTAGACTAAGTTTTAAATATAATTCTAACAAAGTATTTATATAAATAGTAACTACTGTCGGCTGTCGCCTTGAAATATTAAATAAAAAAATTAAACAGGACGCTAAGCGGTATATATACCTTGTACCATCTGCCAACCAGTCGATGTACATCTATCTCTCCAATGTTGCTAAATAGGCCCTGATAGATTTGTCTGGCAAACGCTTCCCCGTGAGCACTGGAAAGAAGCTGCAATAAGAACACAAACAGTTATAATGGAAATTAGTTAAGTTTGAAGCGATTTGAACAGCTGACTAGGAAACAATCAAGTGTACGGACTAGAAATCTAGTGGCTGGAATAAGGGAACGCTGGTAATTAATGGACCTTCCGCTTCCCTAGCGTAACCCTAGGACTGTTTTGTGGCGCCCATTTCCCAACAACCAGGCACATGAACACATAATATGCATTAACTATCGCCTGCTATTAGATCACAGGGTAGTTTTCAAATTCTCCTTAACGGCGACGGCGGTAAACAGTTTCATAATATGTTGACTTCATGGCAGCTTTGGATGGAAACACAGACGAGTTTAGTGTAGTCAACTACAAACTCACGATAATCCAATATACAATACATAATGCTGATGCGGCATATAACACAGTCTACAAAATAAACAGTGACTGACTGATACAAAAGAATCTAAAATCCAGCTTACTTGGAGAGAGTTAGCCATAAGCTCCACATGTTCTGAGTTTGGTTTGCACGACGCAGTGTAAAGTCTAAATATGTCTACGGGATTCGTGCTCTGCCCCGGGACAGGAATTCCCACATAAGGAAGGGCGCGTTTGACTCGCTCCAAAAACTGATCTGAAAAAACAGACGTATATAATTTTGCACATCACCCCCCCCCCCTAGATCCGCCCTTGATAATTGGGTATGCAAAAATTAATTTAAACCGGAAATAAGCAAATATATATATAAGCGGAAAACTTTGGTATATATAAGCGGAAAACTTTGGTCACAGATAGTACATACTGACCTTGGTCAATGACATCGTTGGTATAAAGCGCCAATAATTCATCTAAATCAAATAGAAACTCATCATTCAATTCTAAACCGGCAATTATCAGAGTGGAAAACACAAAACAGAAACTAAATATAAGGAAAGTTTTCATCCTTCTTTTTACACACAGTTAATACTTCGCAACGAAAACTCTGCAAGTCACGTGAGACTAAAGTTTACGCGTTACCTTTTTCCCAATATTTCCCCAAGTGTTCACTGTGTATAATATGTAGTGCAAAATATTAGTCATCTGTATATATAATACAGGAGCATTGACCTTTTCAATAGATTATAATGTCAGCCTCCTGAAAGCACAACACTATTACATATATACAACTTTATGTATATGTATATAATATATACATTCTACATACGTATCGTAGAATTACACTATCTTGCTATGTATATGCATATAAATGTATATACACACGATGTTAAAATATGCCATCATATTATATATATATATATATATATATATATATATATATATATATATATATATATATATATATATATATATAGATAATAATCGGAAAACAACCCACCCTAGTTTTTGGGCTTAGGGTGGTCCGATTGTTACCATTTTTTGTGTGCAATAAAACACCCTTCAAACAACTCCATAATCGAGTTTAAAACTGGTTCCGATCATGTTTACATTTTTTATGAGGAATCGAAATTTTGACTGTTTTCACCTACGAAGCTTGAAAAATTTGGCCAACTTTGAACCATCGGTACTTCTCATCTAAACAAAGTTATCGAAATCTGTTCAAATCTCACGGAGGCCATCTATAGGGCTACAAATTAAGCTAAAATGTTGAGTGCCACACTGAACCACAGCTGAGCCACAGTGGCTCAACTTCATGGGGAAAAAACCCATGTCGGGGAAAAAACCCAATTTTTCAAGTTGTGTAATTCGATGCAAAAACGTGACAGAAACACAAAACTGGGCTTGTTGGGTGCCCATATGATGAGAAATTACTAACAACCCCAGAATTTTGGCGAACAACCAAACCTGTTCGGGTAATGTTTAAAAATTTGAATACTTTTATTTTTCGCAAAATTTTGCCGTAAACTGCTTAAAATGATGTAATTAGATGTTTTAAACAAGAAACAATGCGTTTTAACGCCTTATTATGACACAGTGATGGATTTTTAGCGCCTACTATCCATAGTACCCCTTGAATCAGTACATTTTACATGCTAAACCTATTAAAATGCTTGTTTTCTGAATTAAACCATGTGAAAATCAGTAGGAAACGACTATGTAGCACAACTATAGCGATTACGCAACTGCAATTTCAGTAAAATCTGATTTTTGAAAAATTTTTACTAAGTGACCCCATGTGAAGTTTGGGGTCAACTTTGATCGCTTGCTGTAGGCCAACCAGAAGAATCAGGAAGGTTTTGGTGTGTGCTGGGTTTTTTTTCGCTGGCAAATTTTCGCAATTTTGCGAAAAGCTTGAAATTTTTTTCGCAAAATCAAACTTAACATTTAAATGTTAATAAAACATTATTCCGCCTATACAGATCAAGACTGACGCAACTTTTACCCCTTTTGGATAATAAGCAACGATTTTGACATTTTTATTTAAATTTATGGAGCCTTCCAGAGAATTTTGCGTAATTTTCACAATCGACGCTCAGCCGTAAAGAAATTTCAGAAGACCCGGCCAATGACCAAGTTAGGCCTGAACATGCTTACATGTTTAAATGTTTCTTAACTGTCACCTCCGACCCATATACTGTCTATTAGTGTTACATGCAGTCGGGGTGATGATACATGGAAGAAATTTACAGTCACTAGAAACATCAAGTCACAAAGTTGCACGAGTCCCGGTCTAAGCAGGGTTTTTTTTCAAAAAATTTTGTGTGCATAATTGTGCAAAATTTTAATTTTAGTGTGCAAAATTTTATTTTTCTGTGCAAACTGTAAATGTGTTTTCTTCGCCTATATAGAAGCAAATATACGCGTTTTTATACCTCTAGGTCGTACGTATCAGTGGCGTACCCAGAAAAAAAAAGTCCGGGGAGGGAATGACTTTTCAATTTTTTGTAATGGGTGAAAAGGCATTTTTTAGCAAATTTTAACACGCATAAAACGCCTTCAAACGCAAGATTACTAAACCAAAAAGGTGTAGGGGTCTGGGGGCTGCTAGCTCCCAATAAAAATTGGCGAGTTTTTCCAATTTTTAGGCCCAATTCGGTCAACTGGAGACGTATATATCAGAAATTTGTTCCGATAGAAAAATTCAAAACAAAAGATAGTAAGTAACGTCACATCAAACAGTGTATATAACACAAGTAAATATAGCTGTAGCATATACTCGTGTAGACATGTAAATGCAGCATAATGTACTCGTGTATACATCAATAGGCTTTGATGAAAGATATCAATAGGCTTTGATGAAAGATAAGGCCTAGTAAGCCACAGAGTCGCAGGGGTCTGGGGGCAGCAGCCCCCAGAAAAAAATTGGGGAAAATTTTGATTTTTATGCCAAATTTGGTCAATTGGAGACGTATCAGAAAATTTTTCCGGCCGGACCATATATATAATATATAAACCAAAGGCGGGACCCTTGTGGATAAAATAACTTGAAAATAATTTCGGGGGCGGGGGATTCCCACCATCCGTCCACCTTGGGTACGCCCTTGCTGGTTGCTGCTATGTTTATGTTGGTGTGCTGAAATTCTAAATATTGGAAATCACTGGCATTAGCACGATGGCTGTCAGATGCAGATCAAAGAAATTTTTTGAGCGAGGAGAAGTCGACCTACCTTCCTTGACTTAATCTTGCAAAAAATGTGTATGCCATAATTGGCGGAGGTCTTGGGGCGGCAGCCCCCAGAAGCCACAGCTTTTGTAGAATTTTGAAAAAATTTTGCACTGAAAAACATAGTATTTCATCAACACTTGTTTAGGAACCTGGGTCATTGTGCTGAAATCTGTCCCCTGAAAAAGCAGTCCCCTGAAAATGCAGAATTTTTTTATTTCTCGGGCAAAATGGTTAATGAAAGACGAAACGGAAATTTTTTGGCGGGCCATAAAATTGAAAGGGGGCAACTTGAACAACAATTACGCAAATCATGCGCCATTTGCCAAAAAGCAGTATAAAAACCTGCCGCCGTTGATGATACCGCCAGTGATGTCAGTTGATGCAGGGGTCTGGGGGCGGCAGCCCCCAGATTTTTTTTTCGATTTTGCATTAAAAACAGTGCATTTTCAGCATGTCCTAGGCCCATCGGGCAGTGTGCATTATTGTGCAAAATTTTAATTTTTGTGTGCAAAATTTTAAAAAAGTGTGCATTTGCACAGGGTTTTGCACAAAAAAAAACCCTGACCCTGAGTGAGGGACGTTTTCGCAATTTTTTTCCGAAGCCCTTGTTTTTTCCGTTCGAATCGTGTTTAAATGGTGTCTGATTATTGTTTAAAATTTTTTAGAATCAAAACAAAGGCTCTTTGACCGGGTTCCTGCCGAAAAATTGGCCAAATTCGCCAGAAACGTCCAATTTTTGACCAAATTCAAAGTGGGCCTCAATTTAGGCTTGGGCTTAGGCTTAGGCTCAGGCTTAGGCAATTGAAAATCGAAATTTTCAGAAAAAAAACGTGCCAGCTTAGCCTACAGAATCCTGCCAACTAAGCCTAGACGATGCCTTAAAACATCATAACGCAATCAAAACTATCCAAAAACAAAGATTATAACCATTTTTGGCTTCGAACTTTGGCCTACGTTCACTTCCAAAAACACTGAAAATGCAATTTTCAAGGGGTCATAGCTCAGAAAATCCAAATTTATGGATAGGGGTTAGGGATGGAAGTCTCGGTCTCGGTCAAAACCCGAGACTAGCCCAGTCTCGGTCTCGGTCTCGGTCTCGGTAGTCGAAAAGTCTCGGTTTGTACCAGAGTTTTTTTTTGTTCCAAATTATGTTCTTTAGAACACCATTTTCTAAAAAAGAACAGCAAAAAATAAAAAAGAACAACTGTAGAACAGCCAGCTGCAGCCGTGTAAAACCCCAGAATCGCGTCTACAGTGCACCAAAATTGTGTCTAATTTCAAAAAATTTTCTGGGGACAGCTATTATGTTCTAATGGTCTCTCTCTAGGGATCTTAAAAGGGCGACTGAACTGAGCAGTGTATTCTTTTCTTCAGTTTGCAGTCCTGCGAATGTGTATAAGACTAGGGTACTTCATGGTGTTTAGAAGCAGCATTTAAGAGGGTAATGTCGTTTTCGTGGTTTTTGACATTTCAGTGTAATTTTTGCGCCCACAGAACTCAAGCTAAAAACGGACTACGGAAAAAATAGACCCGGAAGGCCCAGAAAGGAATGGCCGGAGGTGATACTCAGCGATGTGCGGCAGCTGTCACTTCAGACTGGTACCAGACGGCACAAGACCGACCAACCTGGAGAAGGAAGACCCAAGGATCGGCGGCTTTCATGGACGGAAATCGTCTGGGCCCATAAGTCAAGTAAGTCAAGTGGTTTTTGACATTTCAGTGTAATTTTTGCGCCCACAGAACTCAAGCTAAAAACGGACTACGGCTTCGAAACCTGCTTTTTTTCTGGGGGCTGCTGCCCCCAGACCCCTGCTAATCTGTGGCTTATTTTCTTTGCTTTTGTCTTCTCTGGAAGCATGTGCTTGTATAAAGTGTTGGATTGTGCCAGGGTTTTTTTTTGAAAATCCGAAGTGCGGATACTTTGCGGACGGCCAAATTTTTTTGCGGACGGATAAATTTTTCTGCGGACAGTCGGCCAAATTCATGCATCTATGTTAGGATTTCTCTTTGTGCCAGGGTTTTTTTTTCAAAAAATTTTGTGAGCATAATTGTGCAAAATTTTAATTTTAGTGTGCAAAATTTTATTTTTCTGTGCAAACTGTAAATGCGTTTTCTTCGCCTATATAGAAGCAAATATACGCGTTTTTATACCTCTAGAGGCCGTGGCGTAGCCAGAAAAAAATGTCGGGGGGGGGGGGAATGACTTTTCGATTTTATTGAAATGCGTTAAAAATGCACTAAATTGCTATTTTAAGGCAAAAAAACGACACGTATTAACATTTTTCGGTCAAAAACACTGCTAATTTTTGACTACAGCAGCATCGAACATAAAATTGGAGCTCGAAACAACGAAAATTACAAAAATAATGGGCCGGCAAGGTTCCAGAAGCTAGCAAATCTGCAACTTTCTGAAATTTTTTGACTTTAAAAACTGTACTTTTAGTAAAATTGTCATTTTTTGTGACAATAAAACAACAAAAAGGACACACTATACAGTGTATTAAGCAATTACATAGTGCACAATGCAACAATATGCACATGTATACGCTTTCATGCGACACAAAAGCAAGGAACACTAACCCAAAGAGTTGCAGGGGTCTGGGGGCGGCAGCCCCCAAAAAAAATTTGGGGAAATTTTTGATTTTTAGGCCAAATTTTGTTAATTGGAGACCTATCGGAAATTTTTTCCAGCCGACCATAAAAACCAAAGGAGGGTCCCTTCAGAGCGGTGAGCAGAATTTCAATTTTGGTGAGTAAAATTTCAAAATCTTGAGCATTTGCCACGTGTTTTGCCCAAAAAACCCTGCTCTTGTAGACATGCAAATGCAGGATAATGTACTTGGGTATACATGCATAGACGTTGATGAAAGATAAGAACAAGAAATAGTAGGCCACAGAATCGCACGAGTCTGGGGGCGGCAGCCCCCAGGAAAAAAAATTAGCGAATTTTTTATTTTTAAGCGAAATTTGGTCAATTGGAGACGTATCGAAAATTTTTTTCGGCCGGGTAACAAAAAGCAAAGAGGGACCCTTGTGTGAAATTTCAGTCGTAAAAAATTTCGGGGGAGGCGGCCGCCGCCCCCCGCCCCCCCACTGGGACCGCCCCTGATATATAGTTGTGATGAGTTGGAAGGTACATACAAGATACAACCCTCGCAGGAAAATTTTTGAAATTTTAATGTAAATTTGGTCAATTGGGGGCGTGCCGGAAAATTTTTTTTTGGGAGTGGGATAAACCAAGGGGGGACCACAAGAAAAAATTTTCCTTTTGAGGAATTTCGGAATGCGGACACATTGCGGACGGCTGGAAAAAATTGCGGACGACTCAAAAAAATTGCGGATGTCCGCACTGTGGTCCGCAAAAAAAAAACCTTGGATTGTGCGCAATGTATTTGCTTAACAACACACTGTTTATTTAGTGTATCGTTTTATTGTCACAAAAATGACAATTTTTAGTAAATTTACAGGTTTTAATGGCATTACAAAATTTGCAAATTTTATAGTTTTTGGAACCTTTCCTGCCCGCCATTTTTGTAATTTTTGGTGTTTTGAGCTCCAATTTTACGTTTTATGCTGCTGTCGTCGAAAATGAGCATTGTTTTGACCAACAAATGCTAAAATGTGTCGCTTTTTGCGTTAAAATCGCAATTAGGTGCATATTAATACACTTCAAAAAATTGAAAAGTCATTCCCCCCCGAAATTTTTTTCTGGCTACGCCACTGTTATATAATATAAATGTCTACTTACGATTTACGACATATATATTCTTGACCCAGTCAGTGCTTAACTGGACCCAACGAAAATTAACCTGACCCAACGTGGACCCACTGTCAATTTTGAAAAAAAACCCTGGTCTTTGACTCTCTAAAAATCGTAAACATTCCCTACTATATATAAAAATGGTCTTATTTGCAACTACATACATACTGTTGCACTCCCCCCTTTTCCGCTTACACATTTACGATCCTAAATGAACAAATGCATCATTAAAGTATATACCGCAATCAAAATAACAGCCAATGCTCCGACAAATTGAGACAGTCCGAAAGTGAAGGAAAAGTATCGTAAATTCTGTTCCTCTTCCAGAGCATCATATTTATCCATCACCAGGGACATAGTCCGTCGATCCCTCAGTGGCCTGTCAACAAATAGAACAAAAATAACAATTTGAAAAAGGCCTGTCTGCGTGCAGTTCAGTATTTAGAAAAATTGGCAAATAGAAACGGCGAACTTTTTAACATATTTGAACTCAGCTTTAATTTAGGCTTGAGCTTAGGCTCAGGTTTATAGTTCTGAGGAATAGTACAATATATATTAGGCAAGGGCGTAGCCAGGGGGGGAGGGGGTCGCGAACCCCCCTTTTGGTCGAGCCTGAAGAAATTATACACAAGGGTCCCCCCCTTTGTTTTTTATTGCCTGTCCCTTTGTGGTTGTGCTATTCCTTCTTATTATCTTTCATCAAAGAAAGCCTACGCATGACTACAAGAGTACATTATGCTAAATTTCCTTGGGTAATATATAGTGGTGTGGGAAAAAAAACCCTACGCGTTTTGCGGGGAAAAAAACCCTAGTGCTTCGTGGCCGAACCTTATATACGACATAGGGGCGCAACTGAGGCGGGGGGGGAGAAATTCAAACTGACATTTTTTCACCGTGAAAACACGTTTTTATAGGTTTTCGCATGCGCTGAGTTCATTTTTAGCACTTTCCAAGCGAGAAAACGTTGATTTATACCTATTCGAAAAAATTCAATTTTTGTCGAAAATCATCGTTTTTCGACATATTAGGGCTAATCGTCGAAAATTATGACCAACACAGTCGTAATATCAGCCTGAAGTTTGATTGTCATAGAATAACACATAATAATATACTTAATACAGCTTTCTTAGCAACATATTTAGCTCATTTATACTAAAAATACTGATTTTGCCAACTGAAAAAAGAGGCGAAATATACATAGTTAAATTGAGCTTGCATATCAAAAGTTTTAAGATTCTTTTCGCGTATACAATAAATTAATTACAGTTTCATATAAAATTAAGCATCATTAGGCATAAGTAGCGATTTTAACTGAAAGCGAATACCATAAATACGATTTACAAACGTCACTGATGCTCAGCAGCAAGCTGGGACTGACAGTCAGTTTCGGTTTAAAAGTGCAGCTTTATTTATGATTCCACAGTAGCAAGTGTCCTTTTATTTGATGCAAACAACTAAGACTAAGCCTTTTCTGACCCACCTACTAAGCCTGAGCCTAAGCACTAAGCCTCAGCCTAAGCACTAAGCCTAAGCCTAACCTAAGCACTAAGCCTAAGCCTAAGTACTAAGCCTAAGCCTAAGCCTGAGGCCTAATTTTAGGGAAAAACCTACTAATAAGCATCAAAAATAAATTTGCTGCACTAAAGTACACCAACCAGTTCCATATTTCAGAAAAATTCCCAGCTATGGCCCGAAATTTGCATTGAACCTTACTTGTGCTGTAACGCTTCAATCAGCCTGGCTCGGGTAGCTTCAGAAAAAGTTTTGTAACTTTTCAAAGCCTGAACCGATTTACAGAATTTTTTCAGCATTTAGTAGCTTAGATATTGCTCTTTCAGTGGTAGCAGCAGGTCTTCATTTGATTCAGTATTTTTGCGTAAATTCAATTTTGCGCAAAAAATTTCATGTAAAGTTTAATTTTTTGACAAAGTTTGATTTCCAGATAAAGCTTACATCCTAAAAACTTCTAACCCAACCTATTCGAAAGAGCGTTCAATTTTGACCCCCCCTAGGTTTGGGGGATATAGGGGGACTCCGATTCATTAGTCGAAAAAATGCCGTTTTTCCGACTTATTCGACCCCTAAGGGTTTTAACACCAATAATTTCACTTCAGATTTTTATTAAAAGGGGCGACAGCTATTTTGGGGGCTAGAGATCAGATTGGGGGCATGGCTGACGATGGGGGTTTCATATTTTTATTAAAAGATGGGGTAGGAAGCGAATTAGAATCCAAAATAATTTCTCCCCCCCCGCTTCAGTCTGACCCGACATAGGACCTTTTTGAGTATATAGGTGGAAAGCGCATCCCAAACTTACTTACCACACCAATTTCTGTGCAGTCTTGAGGCCTGTAGCATTTTTTATAAAATTTCAAAATTTTGCATGTTGCAAAATTCCAAAGTGACAAAATTTTCCAAATTTTTGACTTGTCATAATTTTTCACAAAACCAGCTTTGGCCACCGTTGTTTGCACTTTTCAAGAGAGTTACCTTTCCTCTATACTTCTGAAGCTCAAAAACGGTGATAAACGTTGTGGTTTACCTGTGACAGTTCAAAGTTTGTGCGGGAAAAAACCCTATTTTGTTTGGCGACAATTTGTTGCTAAACTCACCCATTGTTGATACAAAAGTTGACTGATCTGGGGTAAGAACATGTGCAGACTTCATTTACTGAAACCGTTTATTCGGCCGCAAAACGACGTTTTTTGTCGTTTTGGCCCATACCCCGACACCACGTACGAAACCTGTTTTGGTGATGTTTCACCAAAATTTGGCATTTTTATGAATATTTAGGCTTTAGCTGCTGCGTACCACCTAAATCCAAGAATGGTAAAAGCGGGCGGTGTTTGGCGACCGTTTCTAACATAATAAGTGCAAAAATCTATTTTTAATGCATTTAAATACTAAAAAATGCATAATTGGGCAGAAGTCATTTCTGCCAAAAAAGGTCGATTTTTAAAGATCTATTGTGAGTAACATGGGTGTCGGAGAAACGGTTTTTTTAGTCCATACTGCAGCTTAAGAGTTGTAGAACACGATGGAATTGAGTTTATACTCACTGCTAATAGAACAGCCGAAAAACGTGGTAGGATTTTTTTTCCCCGCATTAGGGTTTTTTTTCCCGCATAGGGTTTTTTTCCCCGGAGGTTTCGAGGCTTATTACTCAGAAACTTGAGTAGTTAGAATCCATTTTATTAGTGCAACAGTTAGGCGAAAGATGGCCGTTTTATATAACAGCCGCGAGCATTACTGGATCCGATTTATGTGGAGCGCAGGAAGACCCGAAAAGTTGAAAATAGGGTTTTTCCCCCGCACCACTATAAAGGCAAAAAGTATCCGTATTTTTTCCCCACAAATCGACCAAAAATGGGGGTTACAAAAATATGGCTCCCGTAGGCGCCAACCAGTACCAATAGAAAAGAACCATTCACAATTTAAAAGAAGTGTAGTTGACTATGCCATATGCGCAGCTATTGTCAAGACCGCTCAAGACCGTCAAGAATTTTTTTTCTGGGAACGCAATATTGTAGATGGATGTACATCCATCTACAATATTGCGTTCCCAGAAAAAAATTTCGGGGGGATGACTTTTCGATTTTTTGCAATGCGTTAAAATGCACCGTGTATCAATTTCAACACCTAAATACGCATTGCAAGCGTAAATCCACTAAGCCGCAGAGTCGCAGGGGTCTGGTTGCAGCAGCCCCCAGAAAAAATGGAGATTATTCAATTTTTAAGCCAAATTTGGTTAACAGGCTTAACAGGCAGGTTAACATCACTTTCAGATTTTTTTAAAATGATCCCCGTTTCCACACGATAAACAACCAAATCCATACACTAATAAAAGCGTAGTAAGCTAATAGATGGTGCACGCACCTATACACACTTGCTTACGCTTTCATGAAAGACAATTTAGTAAGGAACTAGGCTGATTGAAGCGTTACAACACAAGTAAGGTTCAGTACAAAATTCGGGCTATATCTGCAATTTTTTTTAAAAATATGGCACTGGTTGGGGTTTTTTGTGCGGTAAAGTTATTTTTGATGCTTCCTAGCAGGTTTTTCCTTCAAATTAGGCCTCAGGCTTAGGCTTAGGCCTAGTGCTTAAGGCCGATTCACACGGTGCGTTTTTGCCGCTGCGATTTTGACGCAAAACGCAGGCCGCAGGGTGTCGCAAGTGAAACGCACCGTCTGAACAAACTTTGCGGCCTCAGTGCGTCTCGCATGCCAGTTTGCTGCGTCTTTAATGTTTCAAAAAAATGACAAATTGCTCCACGAAAATTATTAAAACCAATAGGTCCGCAGCAACAAAACGCAATAAAATCGCAAGTCGAATAGCAGTCTGGCGTTTAAAATGCTGCGGTAAAATCAAGACGCAGGCTTTCCGCACTAAAAACGCTGCGTCTGTTCAGACATTGCGTTTTGCATGCGGCAAGCTGCGTTTTGCCGCAGCGGCAAAAACGCTGGGGCAAAATCGCAGTAAAATCGCAGCGTGTGAATCGGCCTTTAGGCCCGTATTCACATACTAACACTAACACTTAAAGTTAGTGTAAACACTAACTTTAAGTGCTTCGTAGCACTAATTTTAGTGCTAGGAAGCACTAAAGGCCGATTCACACGGTGCGTTTTTGCCGCTGCGATTTTGACGCAAAACGCAAGCCGCAGGGTGTCGCAAGCGAAACGCACCGTCTGAACAAGCTTTGCGGCCTTAGTGCGTCTCGCAGGTCAGTTTGCTGCGTCTTTACTGTTTCGAAAAAATGACAAATTGGTCCGCGAAGTTTGTTTATGCTAACACGTCCGCAGCATGAAAACGCAATGAAATCGCAGGTCGAATAGCAGTCTGGCGTTTAAAACGCTGCGGCAAAATCAAGACGCAGGCATTCCGCACTAAAAACGCTGCGTCTGTTCAGACATTGCGTTTTGCGTGCGGCAGGCTGCGTTTTGCCGCAGCGACAAAAACGCTGCGGCAAAATCGCAGTAAAATCGCAGCGTGTGAATCGGCCTTTAAAGTTAGGGTTTACACTAACTTTAAGTGTTAGTGTTAGTATGTGAATACGGGCCTTAGGCTTAGCGTTTGGACTCAGAGCTCAGGCTTAGGCTTAGTGCTTAGGCTTAATATGTGGGTTAGGAAATGATTAGTCTTAGTTGCTTGCATCAAATAAAAGGGCAGTTGCTTCTGTGCAATAATAAATAAAGCTGAACCTTTGAACCGAAATTGGCTGTCAGCGTGAGCTTGGCTGTGAGCATTAGGGAAGTTTTGAACTAGGATTTGAGGCTTTAGAATGTATTATAACGCCAAATTTATGCCTTAAATGTGATATTTTTTTGGGGAAAATGTTTAATAGTCATCTATAGCGCAAAAAAATATAAATTTTTGAATTTTAAATTCATTTCAAGTAAGTTCATTTCGGCTATTTTATAATTCAGAAAGTCTATATTATTTTTTGGCCAGAATAAGCAAGATAATGTAGCATATAAAGCTGAATAAAATATATTATTATATGTTAGTTGATATATGCTCATAAAATTTCAGACTGATATAATGAGCGAGCTGGTCTTATTTTACGAGAGTTAGGCTGGAATTCACAACCTAACACTAACACTTACTTTTTCCTTAAATGTTAGTGAAACACTTAAAATTGGCCTCGAAGCAATAACATTTTAAGTGTTTTAGGCTGAAATTTAAGTGTTTCACTAACTTTTAAGGGAAACTTTAGTGTTAGTGTCAGGTTGTGAATCCCAGCCTTTCCCCCAATATGATGAAAAATTATAATTTTCCACAAAATTTTTTCGCTTGGAAATTGCAAAAAATGAACTCAGCGCATGCGAAAACCTATAAAAACGTGTTTTTACGCTGAAAAAATGTGTTTGAATTTACCCCCCCCTCGCCGAAGATGCACCGTTATTTTGATATTATTTCATTGTTTTTCTCATAGTTTTATTTTTAAAACATGCACCCAAAATATGGCTCATTTTACAAGGGCCAACAAAATTTTCACAAGCTTCTCTTGTCGCGTGGTCTGAGCTGAGCGGTCTTGACAATAGCTGCGCATATGGCATAGTCAACTACACTTCTTTTAAACTGTGAATGGTTCTTTTTTATTGGTACTGGTTGGCACCTACGGGAGCCCAATTTTTGGTCGATTTGTGGGGAAAAAATACGGATACTTTTTGCCTTTATAGTGGTGCGGGGGAAAAAACCCTATTTTCAACTTTTCGGGTCTTCCTGCGCTCCACATAAATCGGATCCAGTAATGCTCGCGGCTGTTATATATAACGGCCATCTTTCGCCTAACTGTTGCACTAATAAAATGGATTCTAACTACTCAAGTTTCTGAGTAATAAACCTCGAAACCTCCGGGGAAAAAAACCCTATGCGGGAAAAAAAAACCCTAATGCGGGGAAAAAAAATCCTACCACGTTTTTCGGCTGTTCTATTAGCAGTGAGTATAAACTCAATTCCATCGTGTTCTACAACTCTTAAGCTGCAGTATGGACTAAAAAAACCGTTTCTCCGACACCCATGTTACTCACAATAGATCTTTAAAAATCGACCCTTTTTGGCAGAAATGACTTCTGCCCAATTATGCATTTTTTAGTATTTAAATGCATTAAAAATAGATTTTTGCACTTATTATGTTAGAAACGGTCGCCAAACACCGCCCGCTTTTACCATTCTTGGATTTAGGTGGTACGCAGCAGCTAAAGCCTAAATATTCATAAAAATGCCAAATTTTGGTGAAACATCACCAAAACAGGTTTCGTACGGGGTGTCGGGGTATGGGCCAAAACGACAAAAAACGTCGTTTTGCGGCCGAATAAACGGTTTCAGTAAATGAAGTCTGCACATGTTCTTACCCCAGATCATTCAACTTTTGTATCAACAATGGGTGAGTTTAGTAACAAATTGTCGCCAAACAAAATAGGGTTTTTTTCCCGCACAAACTTTTTGTATAGACTTTGGAGCTTATTAAACTAACACAGGACCCAGTATCTAACAATGCATCACAGGACACATTATTAATTTTAATTGAAACTTTTGGTGGGGTTTCAGACAAAGACGTGGTTCCTACACTAGACTTTTGAACACTATCCTGCAATAAAGCACAAAAAGGACAAAGCTGTTGGGGCACCTGCTCAATAGCCATTTTTTGCCCCGCTTAAATGACTACTGGTTGTTTAAATTGCCATATCTAGTTCGGTTTTGGCTTCAACCGGTTCCGCTGTCAGTGACACTTCGCACTCTAGCGCGACAGTTTCGGCTATTGTGACCTTGTCGACCACATGTGTAGCAAAAACTGGCGCTGGAACTTGAATTTGCAGTAGCGCGAGCGACACTGTTAGCCAAACCGTCCACTTTTGTTGCTAGCCGACTCATTTGCATTTCAAGACTAGCCAGTTTTTGCGCCATTGCATCATCAGGTCGTCCAACCGTTGCACACACTTTGGCCGTGGAGCTGGCAAGCTGAGCCGACGCAGCGTTTGTAGCTCCCATAGCACTCAAAGCACTGACAATTTTTTCATTTTGCGCTTGCAGCTGCGACAAACGTGACTCAACCTCAGGTGCTATATTTGCAGAGCAACGCGCTGCTGCGTACTCAGCTCGCCGACCCAAACGCACAGTATCCTCATATGTAGTCGGATGCTGTTCGCACAAAAATTTAGAAATGGCTGGACGATTCTGATGTACAATGTGCATTATTAGCTCTTGTTTCTGCTCCTCCAGCGACTTATTAGGATAGGCTAGTCGGGCCATGCGACGCAGGTCATCCACGAAACTATCAAAACTTTCATTTTTGAGCTGCTCTCGACTGCGTATCTGGTTCCGCATTAAGTCAACCTCAGTGCTTTTTATCAATTCTGACACAAAAAACTGTTCTAGGCCGTCTAAATTGTTCGCAATTTCAAGTGGGACTCGCTCCCATACCCGACTAGCCTTAGAATTAGGTGCCATTAGGCCAGGTAATAGCTGCGCCAAATCACTGTTGCTCCAGCGATTTGCCCTACCAACCCGACGTAAATGCAGGAACCAATCTTGTGGGATTTGTTTAGTAACATTACCGGTAAGAGGTGGCGGCAAAGGCACGCCAGGGAACGAAATCAAAAAATCTCGTGGACCTAGAGCTGGGGGTTCGGGTGCCAGAACGAATTCGCCCACATTAGCGTTATTAGGAACTGCAGCAAGAGGGGGGCCTGCATTTGCGTCATTTTGATCTTGATCCCTGGGTTGGTCAAGCACTAAACCATCATTACCTATTCCCTCTCTGTCAGCCATTTCAACAGGTATACCTAGTGACTTAAGCTCCCTCACACATATACGATACGACATTAACAGCAGACATGACAGTATTATGCAAGCCTATATAACCTAACATCTAGCAGTCAAACATACAGCAGAAATTGCTTCAACCCGGTGAAGTTCCGGCAGGAAGGAATTCGTGGCATCTGCTGCGGTTGCCATTCTCAGCGTTGTGCAGGAATAAACGCCACCGCGACCATCCTGAAGCCCACTCGCCGTCGGCCCAAACTGTCCCCCTTCGTAGTCACCCAAGTCACATACGCCACCGACACTCGCAAATTACAATCCGCTCCCGGACGAGCCCCCAATTGTAATGACTAAGGCGGATACCGTTGAAGCAGTAGTCAAACAGATAAGATGCAACAAAGATAAGTGCAAGCAAGCAAATTGTTTTATTGGCAGAAATCAGGCGATACAGCCAAACCCCAGACAAAAACGTAATGAATTGCCACAGAAAATTGCATTCCAAAAGAGAACAGTATAATATCTGGACATCACAAGACTTTCCAGAAATTTCCCGAAATTTCTAGCAATACGTAGGTAAACACATGCCGTTAGTCACTAGTTGGTTCAAGCATTGATTTTGTTGAGTATTTAATCATTAAACATTACATTTCAAAATAAAAAATATTTTACTTTTACTGTAATAACAAACACAAGAAAAAAGGCATTTTGCAAGAGTTACAAAAAGTTAAACTAGAGATGGTGTTTGGTGATCTGAAATCGAAACAGAGAGCTATTACGGGGTTTTTTTAAGTTTTTACCGAAAACGCTGTTGCTCTGAGTTCCCGTTTTGATTGTCAAAGTTTGGTAAGAAACAGCAACGGTGTTTGCAAGGACTGTTTTTGCCTGTGCGATATTTCATCAGTAGTGGCCAAAAAGCCGGAGATGGCCACTGCAGGGTAACGATAGTTCCGTATGCCTTGCTTTTTTTGAGGCGCTTCACTACTCTTGGTATCAGGTTAAGTGGTGGTACGAGCCAGTTTGTTTCACTAGTCTAAGCGACTGAAAGTGTCCACGGCTTCTGTCCCCACGCACCAGAAATTTGGTAACGAACTCGTGTAAGCGAAATCGAAATAGCACTTTTTGTGCTATAGCGCTTTTTTTATGCGCTATATGCGCTATATGCGCTATAAGCGCTGTGGAATTTGCTATATGCGCTATTTGCGCTATAGCGCTTTTTGGGGGTGCTATATGCGCTATTTGCGCTATATGCGCTATCGAAGGTGCTATATGCGCTATTTGCGCTATAGCGCTTTTTGGGGGTGCTATATGCGCTATTTGCGCTATATGCGCTATCGAAGGTGCTATATGCGCTATTTGCGCTATAGCGCTTTTTGGGGGTGCTATATGCGCTATTTGCGCTATATGCGCTATCGAAGGTGCTATATGCGCTATTTGCGCTATAGCGCTTTTTGGGGGTGCTATATGCGCTACTTGCGCTATAGCGCTTATTGGGGGTGCTATATGCGCTATTTGCGCTATATGCGCTATCGAAGGTGCTATATGCGCTATTTGCGCTATAGCGCTTTTTGGGAGTGCTTTATGCGCTATTTGCGCTATAAGCGCTGTCGACGGTGCTATATCTGCTATTTTTTTGGATATGGATGAAACTTCTACAGAAAAATGGCCAGGGGGGATTTGAACCACCCATAGCTAGATTACTAGCTTAACGCTCTACCGACTGAGCTACGCTGGCCTATTGGTGTTGGTGTTAATTTCCCTTTAAATAGTGATGCTGATCTTGGATAGCGCTTATAGCACCTGAGGGTGCTATTTGCGCTATTTAGGCGCTATTTTGTGCTATTGGCTAACTTATTAAAAAGTTTTGTACTTTTTAGCACGTATACGATCTCTCAATAAACAAAAAGAATTTTAAAAGTATTTTAAAACTTTTGTTTGTGTTCTGGACGTCGATATAAAAAAATATTGCATAAATAGCGCATATAGCACAACGATAGCGCATCAAAGTGCTATAAGCGCTATTTTTTTCATAGGCTTAAAAAATAGTGCTTATAGCACCCGAGGGTGCTATTTGCGCTATTTAGGCGCTATTTTGTGCTATTGGCTAATTTGTTGAAAAGTTTTGTATGTTTTAGTAAGTATACGGTCCCTCAATAAATTAGAAAAATTTTAGAATTATTTTTAAATTTTTGTTTGTGTTCTAGTCGACGATACAAACAAATAGCGCATATAGCACAACGATAGCGCATGAAAGTGCTATAAGCGCTATTTTTTTGTAGGCTTAAAAAATAGCGCTTATAGCACCTGAGGGTGCTATTTGCGCTATTTAGGCGCTATTTTGTGCTGTTGGCTAATTTATTGAAGTTTTGTATTTTTTAGTAAGTATACGGTCCCTCAATAAATTAAAAAAATTTTAAAATTATTTTTAAATTTTTGTTTGTGTTCTAGTCGACGATAGAAAAAAATAGCGCATATAGCAAAACGATAGCGCATCAAAGTGCTATAAGCGCTATTTTTTTCGTAGGCTTAAAAATTAGCGCTTATTGCACCAGATGGTGCTATTTGCGCTATTTAGGCGCTTGGACGCTGCTTGGACTTTATTATTTTTATAATATTATGATTATTAACTCGTTATTGCTTTAAACTATTTCTGGTTTTTTACCTGCTTAAAAAGTAAGTTATATATGTTTTTTGGTTATTTCCTTTAATGATCTGTTTTTAGTAGAATATTAAAATGCTGGAGAATGCTTTATGAATCTTTTTACTCTTCTAGGGTTTCATTTTGTGTAACCAATAGGAGCGAAGAATGGAAAGTTATGTTGGGTAATTGCCTGCAATTTTGACTAATAGGAGCGAGGGATGGAAAGCCCTACAAACCCAACCCCGGGGGGGGGGGGGGGGGGGGGTGGGCGCCTACTGAATATTTTTGCCAGTCTCAGGGTTCATTTTGCGTAACCAATGGGACGAATAATGAAAGGTCGTGTTGGGTAATTGCCTACAATTTTGACTAATAGGCGCGATGGATGGAAAGCCCTACAAACCCAACAACCGGGAGGGAGGGGGGGTGGGCGCCTACTCAATAAATTAGCCAATAGCACAAAATAGCGCCTAATTAGCGCAAATAGCACCCTCAGGTGCTATAAGCGCTATTTTTCAAGCCTATGAAAAAAATTGCGCTTATAGCACTTTGATGCGCTATCGTTTTGCTATATGCGCTATTTTTTAATATCCTCTATCAAAACACAAACTAAAAGTTTAAAAGAATTTTAAACTTCTTTATTTTAATTGAGACATTTTGTACGTACTAAAAAGTACAAAAGTTTTTAATTAAATAGCCGATAGCACAAAATAGCGCCTAAATAGGGGGGTAGGGGGGGGGGGAGGGGAGGAGGGGGGGAGGGGGGGGTACCTGTCGTAGCGTGTATAGCGCAAATAGCGGGGGGGGGGTGGGGGGGCGTTTTTGAGTTGGAAACTATAGTAGCGCATTTAGCGCAAATAGCGCCTAGGGGTGGGGGGGGGTAAAATCTCGTGCTCGTGCACGCTTACACGCGACATCTACCAGAATTTTGAATTAAATCTAGGTAGTTTTTTATTTTTGTCATTGGCAAGCAAATCGGTGAACAGTAAAGGGTCCCCAAGCCTCATGCAGTGTTTGAAACACCCAGTCGCTGATTGACCAGTCGTCCCAGTCAGACCAGTGGGTCAACGGGTGGGTCAACGGGTCAACAATGTGAGACCGGACCCGACCCGACCCGTTTGATCTCTGACCCGACCCGACCCGACCCGTAACCGTTTCTCAGTCAAAAAATTTTCACCCGTTCGGGTCTCAAAAATATTTGCTTCAGATCACGTATATGCTCAAAAAGTGCGAAGAAAGTTTTAGTAAAATTGACATTGCTTGTTTATTTGAAAAACTAGCCGCAAAATATTTTTTATTGTAGAATAAGTGCTAGAAATTTAAACTAAAATAATAATTTAAATAATTTAAATAATTTAATTAATTTTTAAATAATTTAATTTAAATAATTTAAATAATAATTTAACAGGGATAATTTAAACTAAAAAATATGACCCGACGTATTATTTTTGACCCGAAAAAATTTCGGGTCACGGTACCTCCACCCGACCCGACCCGACCCACCCCAACACGACCCAACCCGCAAATTGACCCAACCCGTTTTCATCTCTGGTCCCAGTCTACCTGTCTGCTATAAAAATCTGCCAGCTGATTTTGACACCTGGGCACCCATTCCACAACTAGTCTTATGCTATGTGTGAGACAAATTTTAAACACTCTCGGCGCAATAGCGTAAAGATGGTTTTGCCTGCTGCCTTCAGTGACTATGTGAACCGCTGTTTGACTGTCCGTAAAAATTTTTACTAGCTTCCCTTTGAGCAGAGGTGAGAAATTTTGGAGACCAAATTCTATGGCGCGTAGTTCTCTAGCTGCTGAGCTAGTGCCTGTGTCAGAGTCAGTCCAGTTCACTATGTTTATGGTTGTTTTTCCATGTTGCAGTGTTACCACTGCTGCGCCTGAGTCACTGGCGTCTGTCCATGCGAGCGTTTGAGGTATTTTGTAGTCTAAAATTTCTTTGGGAAAGTTTTTGGGAGCGTTATTTGCCAAAAAAGTAATTCATGCGGGGTTTCCGCTTCTAGCTCTATGAAGGGGTACCACTTTTTGGCGTTTTCAATCTGCCTGTAAGTGCTTCTGGTCATTAACTGGGCCAAAAAACCTTGGACCAGACTCATAGAAATAATTTTTCCCGTAATTTTGGCTAGCAATCTTGCTGTCACTCTGTTTTATGCAGGGTTGCTGATATTGCTTGCACAACAATGTCAATTTTTTTCGGGGGGTAATACAACGGCGAAATTTTTGAGATCCACTAAAAAGCCTAGGTAGGGTGTCTCTTGTACTGGTTCCCACACACACTTGTCGTTGTCTACGAGGCCTAGCATTGTTAAATCTGCTCTGCACTCTTTGGCGCATTTCTCTGTTTTCTTTTGATTGTTCTCTGTTATGCACCCGTCGTCCAAGTAGACACATACTTTTTTACCCTGGAATCTTCAGTGTCTTATTAGGGGACGTAGCAGTTTAGTGAACAAGAAAGGGCCGATGCAAAGACCGAAACGCAGAACTGTGAATACGTAGTATGACTTATGTCAAATT
The DNA here is from genome assembly GCA_030248245.1 of Trissonchulus sp. WLG1_4. NCBI lineage: Eukaryota > Metazoa > Nematoda > Enoplea > Enoplida > Ironidae > Trissonchulus > Trissonchulus sp. WLG1_4. The sequence continues at coordinate 12,697 of JASANF010012711.1, read as the reverse complement.
TGATTCCCACGCGAAGCCGAGAAAAGTTTGAAACGTTCCATTAGCGTCGAGGTGGTAATAGCCTGATTTAATGTCAAACGTGGACATGTACCCGTTCTTTTCAACGAAACTCAGAGCAACTTTCAAATCGTCTAGTCTGAATTTCGGTGATCTGACGTGTCTATTAACATTTCTGAGTTCAAGAATAAACCGTTTCTTTTTTGAGGAGACTCGAACTGACAGGGGGTTTGTGACATGAGGGGGGTATTGCACTTGCTTTACAAAATCATTTTTCAGCATATCCTGGATAGTTGTTTCCACAAAATTTGTCTCTACCAAGGCTGACTTGTTGTTTTTGAAAGTTGCTCTTTTTGGCCAGATCAGAAGCGGTATAGTAAAATCATTTAGTATCATGTCCAGGACAAATTCGTTTTCCGTAATTTTGCGCCAGGCGCCAATGGAACGTTTCAGACTTCTTTTTATACTGATAGCTTGTTTTGTTTGAGACTCGCTACAGCCAGAAAGCGGATACTTAGTTGATATTATCGAACACTGCCGGCTAGACTAGTTTGCGACCCTGGCACTATTGGTGGGAGGGGCCAGACTGGCTGGAGGTCTAGAAGGGGCATTCTGCTTTCCAATGCCCGAGACGACCGCATACGTAGCATTGTTGGTTTTTTGGGGTTGAGGAGGCGCCATTTTGGGGCCTAAGAAGCCGGCAAGTAAAGGTCGTGGTTGCGTCGTTTGGAAGCGAGGCGCCAGTAGACGGATTTCGCGGGAGTACGGAGCAAGGCGCTAGGTTCTGAGGGTCCAGTTTCTTCTCGCGCGGAATCGATTGCTCGCTGGATTTTCTCTAAAAATAGTGCGGCATTATAGATACAATAGGATAGCTATTTACACTTGAACGCCTTAAACCTTAGAGTTTCGTCACTATTCCTCGGACTAAACGTGTCTACAAGAATAGCATTAAGAGTTCGTCAGCGTTCTTAGGACAGAAGTGTGTACAGGTACAGTATGTACGTCTAGCTCGTCGATGTTCCCAGGGTAGGGAAAGTCTACAATCTACGTCAAAAAAGTCATGGCAAGGACATAGTCACACTAACTTTATCGTCATTATACAGTAATGAAGAGTAGTAGATTTTATTTTGTGTATAGTGTGACAAAAACTATAGAGAACTCGGCATGTTTCGTTCCTGGAGGAGCTTATTATTTAGCTCTGTGCATCATGAAGTATCTACGCAAAAAACAAAACAAACTCACTGCTATCTTTAGCATCAGCACCGATGTTACTTGCGCCTTCGGACTTTTGAACGGCCGCCTAACCACCTGCGTCTGCAATCTGAAGCAATTTGAGGCAATCCTCGATCAGCTTCAGGGCCTGGCTGACTGCAGGCACGACCGTGTCTCCGTCTATGGTGCCCGTTTCCACGGAAATGGATGACAGGACTTTGGAAAGGCAGCGGTCAATGTCCAGAAGGTTGTCGACTTGAATCTTCAGGCCTTTCGACTCAAGACGAATTGGGGTCAAAGCTAAGGGTGGCTCAGTGGGGCTTTTGGCGATCTGTTCTCGGATCAATTGTAAGGCCCGTTCTGATACTGTTGGTTGTTTTTGGCTGGTGTTGTTTTTCGGTTTCAGTTCAGACATTGGTCATTGGAGTATAGAAAAAAAGGCTACTTATTCTCAGCTGTCGTGCAAGTGACTAGCCACTACTGTCTGGGTCGGTTTTCTGTTTATGCAAATTAGATGTATGGTTATGCAAATTAGGTTGTTTATTGTATACCTACAAATGTGTACAAATATAATATGAGTGTAGGTTTCTTACTGTGTAACACACTTATTGTTTCAAATAGTACATTCACTGAGAAACTAGTACAGCGCTGCATGATGTCAATGCTGCAGGCATGTCTGGTTGGATAACAATAACCTTTTAAAAAACAGATTGACCTTTCGAAAAAGTAGAAATTACTACAAAAATACAAAAATAAACTTTAGAATTTAAAACTTGGACTTATGACATTTTAGATTGAAAGAAAAACCTTTTCGAATTCACGTGCATTACGTAAGGTGCAATAAAAACTATGTGTATGAAAGTTTAGATTAGCTGAGGCAAATTTAGTCAAAACATAGCATGAAAAAGGTGGCGAGCGCCACCTATATAAACGCGGCAAAAGTTAAATAGGCGGATTTTTCTCCCATTCTGAGTTTGGACCGGACGAGTTCAAGGCGGACCTCTATAAGTGTGGTCTTGTGTGGCAATAAATCAAGTGAGGATTGACTTGTGTTTGGTTGTTCGTTTCTGGTTAGATGTGTTTAGAGTTAAGTAGTGGATTGGACTTAGTTAGAGTTGTTGCTGTAGATTGGACCAACAGAAAAGTTTGGAACAGTGGTTTCAGTAGCCGGCTGCTAGCGCTACTGCCCGACACCTGACTACCAATATCTACCAATATCTTGAACCAATTACAATTGTAAGCCAGACATCACACAGTAGGGACACAAAAGTGCAAAAAATCAAGTCAGATATCAGATTGGCCAGCTTGTAAAGTACATATAATGTTTCGACGCACAAATTTTTGCCACAAATAAGAAAAATAAAAAATAAAGGTACGTTTTTCTTTTGAGTTTAAAATAAGCGTCTAAATTTTTCACAATTTATCATTATTGTTGTGAGTACTTCACAGTTTACACACAGTTTCACAGTTCAAACAGGTATTACTCCGCAACCACTCAAGCAATTTGCACTGAATTGCACTTTGTGTGCATAAACTAAAACATATGTTCTTTTAGTTTGTGTAAACAAACTAGTCAAACAGTTTGATAATTGTAGCAAAATTATCGAATGTAAATAGGTTTTCAAAACGTACGTCATTTTTCCGACTTTGCGACCTCACTGCTAATTGTATGCTGCATCATTTTCGATGAAACTTGGCGAAAATACTTGCCTTAGCATATATTTTCAAAATATGTAAAGAACGATGTTCGAAATAGGTCTTGGGAAACTTGACCCGGCTGTCTGGCTGCGTCGACTTGCGTATGAATGCCTTTGCGGCGATAGTAGTCGACCAGGGGCCGGGTTTTGTCCTGGTAGACCTCCAAACGTTTGCGCAGCGCGTCCGCATTGTCATCCGAACGCTTGATCAACGGCTCACCGGTCACCTAAAAATAAATAAAAAATAAATCACTACACAATAAAATAAATAAATCATCACAAAACAAATTCAATAAATAACCCACTCGGTATACCGTCAATTCCGGGCGACTTCGTCGCATCAAGGTCCCGTAGTATTTTGGCAACTCTTCGCGGTCTGAATCTGATATTAGGTAAGATCTGGTTTTGAGCTCGGTAGAAAGGGGGAACTGGGCGATGTGGCGATTGACACTTGGCTTTGGCAGCGAACGAGCTGTTTAAGGCTTCCGCTTTGGCTCCAGGATCCACCAGCACGTTTCCATTTAGTTCAAGGGGAATCATTTTGTTGGCCGGTTTCCGTGTCATTACCTCGTTCACCAGATTCCACCATTTGCGGCCTCTGCTGCCGTCGATTTTTTCTGCAACTAATGACGCATGGGTTCGCTTCTTTTTCCGGAACAGAATGTTGTAACTGTTCCTGGTTGTAGTGTAGATTTCTCGCAATTCAGCGGTGGGATCCCGCTTCCAAGAGTCCCATGCTTTTTGTTTCCTTTTTAATGCACCATACAAATCGGCGTCGAAGAACCCCTTGCTGCGGGATGCCGACACAGTTTTCGTGGGAACAAATAATTTGATGCCCAGTTGTATTTCCATTTCTAGGTTGTTCCACGCTGTGTCCGGATTATCATGGATTATGGTGCTCCAGGGCCTGTCTGCCAGATAGCCACGTAAGCTTTCCCAGTCCGTTTTGTTATATGCATTTACCAGCCGTGGAGTACGAGGGCATACTGGCAGCTCTTCGTCTAATGAGACTTCTACCGACAGTGATCAGATGTTCCAATAGGCGCCGCGCAGCCCTTGAATGTAAAATCGTCAGAGTCTGTCAAAAAGAGATCCAGAGTTGACGGTGTGTCATAGAGTCTCGTAGGCTCGGAGACTATTTGCTGTAGGTTGTTCACCAAAGCTAACAAGCGACACCGTATCCCTGCCAGATTTGTAGCCCTGCTGTTAGCCAGCCAGCCGGAGTGGTGCACATTTAGGTCCCCGAACACTGAGAAGCGGGCTCCTGAAAATTGTAGCGTATACGCATTAATGTCCTGGTCAAGGGCATCAAACAAGGCCGTACGGTGGTCGGGCGGCCGATAACAAAACGCCATAAGATGGACGTTTTGGCGGGTGCGAAGCTTGATCCAGGAGTACTCGTAATTTTTGGAATGACAGAGTACAGTCCCCGGCAGACCTTCTCGCAAGTACATAATATTGCCTCCTCCATGGCGCAATCTATCCCTTCGCTCCGATACGTAGGCTTCTAGCCAGAAGGCCTCGTTCGTCACAGTTTTGGGATTAATGAAGGTTTCATTAAGCGCTATAATATCAGGGGGGCTCTGAGCAGTCGAAATGGAATGGCGCAAGGAATCAAAGTTTGATTGAATTCCTCGAACATTGGTGAACCACAGGCAGATGGAGTTTGTTAGTTGCACTGATCCGCCTTCCTCCAAGTGGTCATTCAGTTGATCCGTGTGGGCTAAGGCAGCTTCGGCGATTTCAATGTCACCGGAGTTGAAACCCAAAAAGAATGAGGACGAATCCTCAAGAAGTTCATGTAAAGTTTCCATACGTCATTGTTGCCAGGGGTTAAATAAATAAGAACCACGGCGCCGTTGCCCCTTCTGCGGCCTCCGCTAGCCAAAAGTTTAATTCCCACCGTACGCGACCAGTCTGCTCGACATGGCCTTTCAACCTGATTGGCACGGTAAACACCACAGGTATAGAGCACCACACCATACATGCAGTGGACATTTATGTAATCCGAAGTTGGCTGGTAAATATAATGGATTGGTGGCTGTAGAGCTGCAAGCCTGCAACAAAATCAATGTCTATAGTTTTATATTAGTTTGAACAACATATTTGGAACAGAAGCAGTAGAATATAACATGAATTGTCAATTAACAATTTAAAAAACAACAGGACTGTTACTATTTTTTGGTTATTTGAACAGGCTGCAGAGTAAACGAGCATTTTTTTGTCAATTTTACTGAGCGAATGTATAAAAACATTTCTCAACTGATGCAAACAAACAGATGACGATTCTAGCACTATTGAAACCCGAGTGACCCAAAAACTGCCATGGGTTACGGCCACACCACCAAGGCCGCAACCATCACTTAGCCCGTCCTCAGTCAGTATCAGCAGTTTTTTCTATTTTGTAAATGGTGCATGATTTAATAATTGTGTGAAAAAGCCTACACCGGTTGATTATAATTGCCGGTGTCACAGGAAAATCCGCCCCCCGGACAAATTTTCCTAGGAAAATCCGCCCCCCGGACACATTTTCCTAGGAAAATCCGTCCCTCCGGACAAATTTTCCTAGGAAAATTTGCCCCCCTTAGGAAAATCCGCCCCCCCCCCCTAAATTGGCTTTCTAACGATATTTCGATGGTTTTATTGTATACCTATGTTATTATAACAGTTACGAATGCATTACGCTATAGTTACTAAAGTTTGAATAAATTTTGACAAAATTTGGTGTGGTTTTGAACACTTTTGTCTTTTTTCGTTTCTTTTTTACAACCATATTTTTTCTGTGCACATTTTCAGCTTCTTTAGAGTGCTGTACATACTACATAGCTAACTTTTTTAAAAAATTGTTTGAGCAAATAAAATTTTTCATATATTTAAAAAATGCTTTATTACATGTAGTTTCACATTCCCGCTCCCCCCCCCCCAGATCGGAGCTTTTCAAATTTGCGTACATAGGTACAGTCGCGTATTAAGCAGCCCTCCCTCTTTGCGAAATCCGGAATACGCCACTGCATGTGTAGCACCCCCTCTCCCCCTTCTGGTCGCTGCACATGTGTGGTATCCACCCCCCGCCCCTTCAGGGGAGTTGGCAGTCCTCGCCCTCACCAAGCAGGCATTCCCCCCCTAAGCTAATTAAAAATTATACATAGACATGTGAAACTGCATGTAAAAAAGCACTTTGTTTAAAAAAAATTTAATTAACAAAATGAAGAATTTTATTTGCTCAAACAATTTTTTGAAAAAAGTGAGCTAATTAGCGTATATAACGCATTCGTAAATGTCATCTATCATAAATTTTGTAAAGTATACAATGAAATCCATCGAAATGTCGTAAGAAAGGCAATTTAGGGGGGGGGGGCGGATTTTCCTAAGGGGGGACAAATTTTCCTAGGAAAATGTGTCCGGGGGGCGGATTTTCCTGGGGGGCGAATTTTCCTGTGACACCGGGTTAGTAAACCTTCTGCTGCGTTATGCGAGAACTACTGACTTTGACTGACTCTACTAACGATCACTGCCTTAGGTTCACCACTAGCACAATACGGACATTACAAAACATACGTTTAGGGTGCGCGTAGGTACTTGCTGATACACAGTAATACTTTCCTGACTATATCGGATCTCTCAACTCAAACTCAACTTGGGCTCACTTATCGTAGCTTACTTATTGGGAGGTCGAGGGCTGCTGGCCCAGGCACCTCAGCAAACACTTACCTAACCCGCGATAATTCCTTTTTAAGAGCACTTAATTCTTGGTCGGCCCAGGTATTCTATCTCACTTCTCTCCTGGCCGACCAGAGAAGACAAACAAGAAGTTAGGAAAATATTATGACCGAAAGATTATGAAAGCAAAAAGGGAAAAACGAAAGGGGGGAAAAGCGAGATACGAAACATTAAAAACCCGAACTTGCCAACGCGAACGATACTACTCGTCAATTACTACAAAACAATACCAAACTTGACCATATTACTAACAAAATTGTCACTTATTAATACACTACAAATTACGTTACAAATAGGGTCTAGCGCGAAATAGGACGTTTACGTACGGTTTTGAGGGGAAGCACCCCCCTCAACTGCAGACCCAGTACTCAACTGAGGGGGGGTACCCCCACTCAAAACGATACCCCGTATTCAACTGAGGGGGGGTACACCCCTCAGTTCAGTACCCCGTGGTCAGTTGAGGGGGGTACCCCTTCTCACTTCAAGACACTAAGCAAGACCTTGCGCTACCCCCCCCCTTCTCAGTTCAGTACCCGGTGTTCAGTTGAGGGGGGTACCCGCCCTCTTTTCAGCACATCAACGAAAGTCCTTGTTAGTGTCTTGAAATAATGGGGGATACCCCCCCCCCTCAACTGAAGACGGGGTACTGAACTGAGGGGTGTGCCCCCCCTTAGTTGAGTACGGGGTATCGTTTTGAGGGGGGGTTTCACTAATTACTTACGACCCTCAGACAATACGGACAATGTTGTGCACGGACAATTATTACGGACAAATAAGCATTATTATACGAGAGTCGGCTTCAATTATGAACAAGGAACAATAGGGAAAGGGGACAGGGTTAAGGACATTATTACGTATTATTCGTACTTATTACTACTTCCTTCTGTACTAAACTTGTACTATACTTCAGGGAGAAACTTAGAACTAATGCAACTGACGATTAACCGAATCAGGCGCTCTCGTACGGACACAGGGGGAATTGGGGTTTTTGAGGAATATGCAAAACGGGGATTCCGCCTGAAAGTGTGGCCTAATTCTGCGCCACGTCTGATCACTAAACTACGTATTCAACTAAACAAGTAGCTCACTTTTTGCAGCTACAACCGAAACGGGACAAAACCTGTATCAATCAGGGGGCTCGTTAACCCTGTTTTATTACACTTGTACTGCACTACAGACTCCACACCACTGTGTCAAATTGAAAAAAATAAATAGTTTCACCGGTAGCCAAATGCATAGTGTGATTGGCGAACGTTCATCCACGCTGATAGGTTGCCATAAGTGGGTCGACTCAAAAGTATCTTAAATGATTTAGCTGAAACTTTGTCGAGTAAAAACAAAAATAAACCTGCAGCAGAACTAAAGACTGACCAAAAATTGGTGGACCCGGAGACAATACAAAAGACGTGATTTTATTACGAAACGAATGAATTTCAGGTACCAAGAGGACAGCGAGTGGTCCCAAAAATCACAACACATCTCTGGCTTTAACAAACTTTTATCAGATTTTAGAACTACCTATTTACGCGCATCCATGAATACCAATATCTCTAAGTCTATCTTGTTTTGTTAATTTGCTTGAAGTATAATCGTTACCTCAATTCTAGATCAATATGTATATATGTACTTACATGCCGATTCTCTCAAGATGTAGGGTTCATCTCATTGCGCACGTCAAAAATCCAAAATCATACTTTATTATACTCTGTTTATAGATTTAATTAAACATACAATGCCACAAATTTTTTCAGCTGCACGACTAGCCAATAGGTATCCAATTTTATACGATATATTTTTTATACAGAGGTTACGTACTAAAAAGCTAAAACCAGTACAAAAACAATGAAAGCCTACAGCCTGTTATCTAGGTTAGAAAATGAGCCTCGTATTGATTAGAGTAGAACCAGAGTTGGGCCTAGACGTTTCGATAGTCTACTCTAGGCAAGCTATTTTTAGCTGCAGCAGCCCAGTTTTGCTAACATAAACTAATTTTCCTCTCTCACTTGGCATTGGCCCTTGTTGAGCTGCTTCTTGCGAAAACGGTCGCTCTTTTCCGCAATATTCGTTTGAACTTCTATGTTATTTACAATGCTTCCTGTGTATTTCACATATTTTTAAAGTTTAAGTTATTCAAAAGACCTATCAGCTAGTCTATTAGTGACTTAGGTCTATTTCACACAATGTTAAAAACATGAGGAATCCCCATGTGGGCGCCTCATGTGGCACCACACTGGCTACCACATGGCGGGATTCCCCTGGGCCCTGGGGAAGCATGTTCACACAATGCGACATGAACGCGAGGGAATTTGACTTTTCAAGCGGGTATTTATAGTCTGTTTCAGGAATCCCCACGCGTCTTCAAGGGGATCCCCAATGGGACGCGTGGGGAACGAAGGGAATTTTGTTGGGGACGCATGGGTACACATGTGGATCTACTCGGGGATCACCATGGAGATCCCTTTGGGGAAAGCCGTTCACACGAGGCAGATTCGTGCGTGGATTTTTAAAAGGTTTCACACTTTTACAGTATATATGTAATATTGTTGTGGTGGTTTTTGAACTATCTTAATAACCGCAAAAGTTGCCGGGTATTGTTTATTCATATTTTATCATTATTACACATATCTTACTTAATATTTATTAGTTTCTAATGAATTTTAACACAGTGATGGTGCACACTATACAAAGTCATATCTACGCGGTGTATGAGAAAAGTAACGTCTACTATATGTTTTAACAAGCTCGTCTGCTGAGTGAGAAGTGTACCTCCTGATTGAGTACTGATCATGACCCTGGATTGTCTATATTCCGCAGGAAATAATAAACGAGGCCATAACCGCGCATTAGAGAAGGTTTTGGCAAAAAGTGAACCATGAAATGATTGTCATTTTTGGACGAAAAGGTAGCTCTTATTTCTGTTTAGTTTTCTTTATCTATCGCATTTATCAGCGATTATTTACTAAAGTGTTACACAGAGTCTGCATTCTGGTTGGCTGTATTACTTGCTTAATAACTCTTAAACTAATTTAATTAAACTTGACCAGAGCATTTATCTATAATCAATAGATCAATAAATCATTTAATTAACTGACGTAATTAACTGAATTCAATCGATTTGTTTAATTGAATTGAACAATCACTTATAAATCGATAAATCAATCAATATACGAGGATAAACTCAGTCTTCTTTTATACGAGCGAGACACCATGACGTACTCCAAGAAGATTTCCAAGAAAAAATTTTTAGACCCTGTTTAAAACGGTGTTTTTGAACGAAATAAAGCATCGTAGCAACATAGAATCTAGATTTAATCAAAACACTTTCTGTTATCACCATTGAATTTCATTTTCACATCTATTCAGGTTTCGTATCACCAACTTCATGCAGTAAGCATCCTTTTTTCCTACTTCCCCACCCAGGCGTTCACCAGAAAGTTACAGAGTTACTATTCAAGTACACTTGTAAGCACGCATGTGCAAATGAGAAAATAGAGTGGGTGGGTGCTTGCGACTTTTTTGAAAATCGACGATTTACATAGGGTGGACACCTATCCGGGTCGGAGACTGGGTATGGAGGCACCCAAGTCAGGTGGGGGGAGCCAACAGTAGTACCGAGCCCACGTATGCTTGTAAACAAGTTTTATGAAACCAGTAGTTTCCATGGTTACCATATTATGTGGACCATGTATTCTGTCTGTGAGGTACGCGCAACTCAATGGTTAGCGCTACTTAAGCTGTGTTTCATTCTTTGCGTAATGATTTTATTTTAGAATAGTTTTGGACCAATTTTTGCTAAGAAATAATATGTCAACACAATTTCAATTTGATTTGATGGCTTTAACTTGGTGTTCATGCTATTTCAGACAAGTATTGTGGTGCTAGAAAGTCTGCCTCCAAAAAGATAAATGCTCCTTTGATGCTGTGACAATTAGTGTCTGGAATAGTTGATTAAGGTGTCTCTCAGTATAACCGACTTTGGGCGATAAAATTACATCTACACCCACTAACATCGTTTATAATTCGAGTCGTGAAAGTTGAGGGATGGATTAGGACTAAAATAAAGCTAATTGATAACTGATTTATGTGTCAGATTAACGGTCATCGGCTGATAAAAAGGGTGCATGCTTATAAATCTTGAATTTAAATACCATCATCACGCAGTGAGCTCACCCACCGTAATTTTTCTATTCTATACCTGCTGTTTGATTATTTAACCGATATTATATTTGTCGATGCATTCTAACAAGCATGGAAACCGTAGTGTTAAGCAGAAAGGCTGGAATTTTCTGGTGACAGCTCTAACTGGGCTTGGCTTCATTTGTTGCTAGAGATAGATACCCACACAAGTTTATTTTAGCTGTGAAGTCAATAGCAGGGATAGGAATGAATGATTTTTATGATGAAAGTACATATATGGTTGTTTACTATCATGGTTTGTTTTTTTTTGGTAATGATACTTTCGCACATGAAGGGAGCGAGTCGTAAATGAGTCATTTGATCGAGATTACTGGTTATCTTAGGCACTTGCTGAGTACTGACCCATTGTATTGTATTTTTAATTATATTTAATCATTTCATTATCGTGTTCAATTAACTTTTATTTTGTTACTAGACATAGAATTGTTTTTGTAAAAATAATGTACTATGTATAAAACTTCTACCAATTGCTTTGGACATCGTAAAACTCTCTTTGATTTTTACTGTGAATTTTTTAAAATTACTAAGGAAAGGATTAAAGTATAGAATGATGAACTTCACAGCAATTCAAGGTCTTAGGAACGCATCTGTTGTCCGAAGACATGTAGTTACATACACACAGACTACAGGATACAGACCTACATCGCGTACTCAAGTCCAAGCGTTTGAAAAACCTCACAGCATTTGCACTTTAAATACAATTTTAATACATTGCACTGCATTTATGGCTCATTCAAGCTATAAAAAGTTCAAGTCATAAACAGTGCCCCAAAGCGAAAACTGGTTTTTATGAAAGTCCAGTATTTTACACTTTGGAAATGTTATGTTGTCACTTCGCTTAGTTTCAGTCATCCCGCTTTCAACTTTTATTCACTTTTGTAAAACAGCAGCTACATTTTTCTGATTTCTGCATTGAAACTTAAACTTGGATTTGTTTCCTGTACAAGTGGCCAAAAAAGGTCCTTTCCAAAATACATACATATTAGGTTTTTTTGTAAAAAGTTTGCGCCACATCTCTGAATCTGAATGCGATTAAAGTCGGTGAGGTTTTTGGCTCGTCTAAATTCTCCAAGCATCTCCTCACTTTTTTATATCTAGTCGATATACTGAGAAATTAGCTTATCAACAACAGGTCCGAAAATTCACCGTATTACCTTCTAAAAATGTCCATAGTTAAAAATTTGAAAAAGTGAGGGACATGCCTCGGAATTTTGGCCAAGAATTTTTAAATATTCAATCAATTGCGTAAGTAATTGCTCAACATCGTTTGTAACTTCAGTTCTGTAGGAGCAAAGTTTACATTGAAATCACAACAAGCTCTTCTGCTGAGTGAGAAGTGGTCAAATTGTGAGTACTGACTACTGAGTGTCAATATTCCAGAGGAAATATTTAACGCGGCCATTATTTGTGGATAAACTGATTTTTAAATCCCGCTTTTTGTACACATATACTGCTGATTCGCTCCAAAGCCTTACTGATTACAGATGAACTGGAGCTACTTATCAAAATCAGTAAGCTCGTCTACTGAGTACTGAGTGAAAAAATACTATTTTATGAAGCCGGAGCGTCAATACTTCACAGGAAAAATTGAGCGCCTGTCGTAATTTTTAAGAAAAGAAAGTTTATTTTACCGTCGTTAATAGATTTACGGATGAGTTGTGAGTAAAATTATTTTAGTCACTTAAGTTTGATTTTGCAAAAATATACAAAACGTGCTGGTCCGAGGATCGAACCCTGGATCTATCGCACCCTGAGCGAGAATCAATCCACTAGGCTACCGAGCCTCACTGGTTATTATTAGAAATTAGCCATGACACGATCTAATATCAGTTAGTGTATAAAATTACAGCCTATTGATTGTAAGTAAAATAATA